>JASDQU010586586.1:57767-79571 GCA_032191745.1 Picea mariana | reverse complement strand
AAAGGGTACATATGTTACAATAAGAGACTGCATAAACTGGCTAATTGTATAGACATAAAAGTTGATGAAGAAATCATGGTCAGAAATGTAAGCAGTGTTGAACCAAGCACAGAAGATATAGTTGAATATGAAGATGAATAGGTCCAAGGATCATAAAGGGAAGAATATGAATCAGATGAAGATACAAATACTCAAGCTGACACAAATCAATAGAAAGAAGTAAAATCACCTCTCAGAATTGTTAGAAAGAATCATCCTGAAAATCAGATAATTGGAGATATAAATAAAGGAGTTCAGACAAGAAGGAAATTGATTAAAGACTCAGAACAATCTCATGTTTCTTTTTTATCTATGACTGAACCTAAAAAATTTGATGAAGCCAACCAACATGATGATTGGGTTAGAGTAATGAATGAATAGCTTGATCAGATTGAGAAGAAAAATACTTGGGAGCTTGTCCCTAGACCCGAAGATAAGAATGTAATAGGTTCCAAATGGGTTTTCAAGAATAAAATGAATGAAAAAGGACAAGTTGTTAGAAATAAAGCCAAATTGGTCTGTAAAGGGTATGCACAAGTTGAAGGTTAGGACTTTGATGAAAATTTTGCACCAGTGGCAAGATTGGAAGCCATCAGAATGTTTCTTTCTTATTCATGTCATAAGAACTTTAAAGTTTATCAGATGGATGTTAAGTCAACATTTCTTAATGGAGATCTAGAGGAAGAAGTATATATGGAGAAACCTAAAGGACTCTCATTGATAGATAATCCTAATTATGTTTGCAATCTGAAGAAGGCCTTCTATGGACTGAAATAAGCACCACGAGCTTGGTATTATAGACTGGACAAATTTTTACAAAACAAAGGATTCAAGAAAGGTACTGTTGACAACAATCTCCACATTAAGTTTGAAGGTGATAATTTACTAGTTGTTTCGGTTTATGTAGATGATATTATTTTTGGATGCACTAATGAATCATCTTTCCAGTGATTTGCTAACTCTATGCAAACAGAATTTGAGATGTCTATGATAGGAGAATTGTCATATTTTCTTGGTTTACAAGTAAATCAGAGTTCTGCAGGAATATTTATCTCTCAAGAAAAATATTTGAAAGAGATGTTGAAGAAATTTTAGATGGAGGATTCCTCTCCTGTTAGCACACCTATGGTGGTTGGTTGCAAACTCAGTAAAGATGATATTTCACCGGATGTTGATCAAAGGACATATCACTCTATGATAGGCAGTCTTCTGTACATCACAGCATCCTGTCATGATATAATGCAAGTTGTTAGAATGGTAGTTCGTTATTAGTATTCTCCTAAACAAAGTCGTTTGGTAGCTGTCACAAGGATATTCAAATACTTGAAGGGAACAATGACTTATGGTCTGTGGTATCCCAGAAATCAGAATTTTCAGTTAATTGCTTATTCAGATGCAGATTGGGCAAACTGTGTTGATGAGAGAAAAAACACTAGTGGAGGAGCATTCTTCCTGGGTGACTCATTAGTAGCATGGCTTAGTAAAAAGCAAGGATCTATTTCCTTATCAACTACATAAGCAGAGTACATTGCTGCTACTACCTGCTGCACTCAGATTTTATGGATGATACAAACTCTTGCAGATTTGAAGGTAACTTACACTGATCCCATTTCACTTCACTGTGATAACACTAGTGCCATTAGTCTCTCTAAAAATCCCGTACTTCATTCAAAATCTAAGCACATACCAATAAAATACCATTTTCTCAGAGAACAAGTTACAAACAAAATTGTTCAGATGAATTATATTCCTTCCACAGAACAGATAGCTGATATCTTTACTAAACCGTTAGCAATGACCCCTTTTGGATATCTTTGTCAAAAGTTGGGGCTTATAACTTATTTTGTCTAATCTGTTCACCTGGTCAGGGGGAGTACTTATTGAATATCTGTTGTATTTATAAGATGCTCATAGTTGACAGGGGGAGTATGTACTGCAACAACTCAGGGGGAGCATGTTTCTTCTTTGACATTGATGTCAAAGGGGGAGAAAGTGTGGTAATTTCAAGGATGCTACTCGTAATTTCAAGGATCAAGGATGCTACTGGGATGCTACAGTGGTATAGTTGGATGTTCTTCAAGGGGTTTCCATTAATGCCAAAGGGGGAGATTGTTGGTATATTTATTACGGGCAGACAGAAGTCAGAGTATTTGTTTGTCATTGATGGCAAGCTCACCCCGACAATGATGAAAAAGAGAAAGTGGCAAGACCAGCAGCGCAATGATGATGGCATGGCAAGATTAAAACCGTAAACTCCAGGACTCAAGGAAGCAACTCACGGAAGAAAATCCCGAAATGCGATAGATTAGAGCATGTCAAAGACTCCATTTTGGAGTTTTGCAGACCGGGAAATCAGAGTTTCAGATACCAGAAGTTGGAGGATTCAAGAGTTGACAGTCTTCATCACAGGAGTCCCGAAGTTGCGAAATGAAAAATGCTAAAATATCGAAATAGACACATCAACAAAGAGTTTCGCAGACCGGGAAACCGGAGTTTCGGATACCGGGAGTTGGAGGAGTCAAGAGTTGACACTCTTCATCACAGGAGTCCCGAAGTCGCAAAATGAGAAACGCCGAAATCCCGAAACAAGCACATCAAAAAAGAGTTTCGCAGACTGGGAAATAAATCCATTTCGGAGTTCCGGATACCGGGAATTGGAGGAGTCAAGAGTTGAGACTCTTCATCATAGGAGTCCTGAAGTCGTGAAATGCGAAACGCTGAAATCCTGAAACAGGCACATCAACAAAGAGTTTCACAGACCAGGAAATAACTCCATTTTGGAGTTCCAGATACCGGGAGTTGGAGTTTTGAAACACTTCACCACAGGAATGTCGAAATGCCGAAATGCCAAAATGAGAAAAACAACTTTTGGTGTAGGTTTCGATTACTGAGAGTTGGAGTGTCAAAACACTTCACCATAGAAATCGCGAAATGCCGAAATGAAAAATTGCGACATGGAGTTTCATGGATTGCGACATGAAGTTTCAGAGTTTCAGGGATTGCGACATGAAGTGTCAAGATATCTCATCACAAGAATTACCGAAATCACGAAATGTCGAAAGGGACTATTGTGAGTCTCGAAGAATCAAAGGGAAAAATGCCGAAATCCCGTCAACCATTAAATTAGAAAAAGAAGGGATCAGATTATGAAGTTTT
Source organism: Picea mariana (assembly GCA_032191745.1). Classification (NCBI taxonomy): domain Eukaryota; kingdom Viridiplantae; phylum Streptophyta; class Pinopsida; order Pinales; family Pinaceae; genus Picea; species Picea mariana. The sequence continues at coordinate 76,376 of JASDQU010586586.1, read as the reverse complement.
TTGGACCGTTGATCTGGATCCATTTCGGGTATCACGACTTGGAGAATCGAGATGCTTTGCAACAGGAATTCGCGACATGCGAAACCGTGAATTGCCGAAATACGAAATGCGAAAGACATTTTGTTTCTTGTAATCCAACGGTGCAGGTGAATTCGAATATGATCGGAGGGCTATTGTTTCACCCCATAGTTAATTGATCAGTTATGATTCAGTTAGCAAAACTGATTCATGATTCTTGATCGGTTGGCGATTCAGTTGCTGAGGCGTGTGTGAATAAAAGAATTTATGAGATGACTGTGCACGGTTGGTCATTTTTCATTCAGAATGACCAACCGTGCACAGTCATCTCNGTTGGTCATTCTGAATGAAAAATGAGTTGAACCGTAAGAAAGGGAAAATTACAGTATGCGCAGTGTGAGACCGACAGTATGTGCAGTGTGAGATAAAACTCAGAGATGAGTAATAGATGAGGAATAGACAGAAGCAAGAGAAGAATTGCAGAACAACTTGAAGCAGAGCAGAATTGTAGAACAGATAGAGGAAGAGAAGAATTGCAGAACTTCTTGAAGCAGAGCAAAATTGCTGAACAGAGAGAGGAAGAGAAGAATTGCAAAACAGTCAGAAGCAGACCAGATTTACAGAACAGATAAGAAGTGGTAAGAATCAATTTATATGTGTTGTTGGTTATTCAATCATTTATTTATAATCAGGGAGGTAGGGTGGTGCTAGGGAGGACTGTTGTCCTTAGAGGTTCAAGTGGGTGCTTGAACACAAGGAGTTGTAGCTTCCATCTGGTTGCAGCCAAAAAAACCAGGGTGGTAGGGTGGTGCAAGGGAGAACAGTTGTTCTCTGTTATATAGGTTGGTGCCTGTGTGACTGGAAGTTGGTGCTTCCATCTAGTTGGTGCTGGAACACTTAGGGAGTTGTTGCTTCCTTCTAGTGGGTGCTAGAGAAACTAGAGAGTTGGTGCTCTCAATCAAGTTGGAGCTTGTTAAATAGAGGTAGTAGCCTCACATTGAGTTGGTGCTCAATTATAGATGATGTACAAAACTTAAAAGACTACCTATCATTTCGAAGAAGAAGAGGTTTTCTCCCTTTATGGGTTTCCTCGTGAAAATCTGTCTCTGTGTATATCTTATGTGTGAGTGATGTCATTATTTATGTTGCTCATATATTGTATAATATTGATGGTGACTTGGAGAAAGATTAAAAATGGCTTAATTGACTTAAAATTGTTTAAGCACAGTAACAACTGATTCACCCCCCCATATAAGTTTTCTTAGTAATTTCAACAGGAACATATAGATGGAGCTCGAAAAATGGGAGCTAGAGAAGGCCGACTCTTAGTGCTTAATCAATTGAATGAATATTAGAGGAAAGAATTAAAGAAGAGTGAGATCCTAACTTATGAAAGAAGGATTAAAATTCCTATTTTTCCTCCACATACTAGAGAAAAGAAAAAATCATCTCAGCCAACAAAGCAAGCTTCAGTTCAGTCAGAGAAAACCACTTCCCAATCAACAAATAAGGTGGTCCCACAACCCCCACCTCAAGTTCAAGAATTGCTTCCAAAACCAATGCAGGAAGAAGAGATTCACTTGAATATAGATAACTTGACCATGGTTGGAAAAATGAATATGACAATCCCACTGACTGAAATGTGCAACATCCATTCTGTTAGAAGAGAAGTGTTGAAGTTGTTGAAAGTGCCAGCTGAGGCAAAATATCCCCCGATAATCCTGAACACCATGTACCTTGGATGCAAAAAATGATCCTAACCCTCCCTTCTACCTTTCTTCGGGGATGAATAATCTTGTCTTGCAAAACTACATGCTAGATTCTAGGGCCTCAGCAAATGTGATGTCCTTAAAGTTTATGAAGTAGCTTGGCCTCAAGATGACTAGACCCTATGGAACTGTCTGTGGTATCGATTCCAAGAAGATCAAGGTTTATGGTCTCATAGAAGATGCAAAGTTCTATTTGGTGGATTTTCCTCACGTTATCATCCTCATGAATATAGTGGTTATTGATGTTCTATACACTTGGGGCATGCTATTATCGAGTATTTGGTCCACTACTCTTGGAGGATTCCTTAGCATGGAACTCACTCATGTTTATATCCCCATGGAGGATGCTACCTTTGAAGTTCTCTACAATCGACGAGTGGCCAAGGAACATGTGATAGAGTGGGACCATCCTAACCACATCAATGAGAATGAGTTTGATGAAGGTCCACTTCCCATTGAATATGATCCTCACAATCTACCTTTCATGCAGGAGGATTGTATAAATACACTGCTTCTAAGAACCCAAGAATATAAGGAGAAGTTAGAAAAATTTCAAGGGAAGGAACCACGATTCATCAAGATATTGAAGAAAGAAGTAGATAAATGGGACAAAGGATGTGAGAGGGATATTAAATATGCAGTCAACAGAGAGTCGCCTTCATACCCCTAAATCGAGAATATACCTTACATCAACTACAATGAAGGAAGTCTTTCATTCATGTGGAATAAAAATAAGGGAAAGCCCAAATATTATCAAAATAATAACAACTCTTGGCTTGGCCCTTACATAATCAAGAAGAAGTCGGAGAAAGAGAAGTACTACTTATCAGCCATGGATGGGAGAAATATACCATTACCAATGGATGTGTCTCTTCTCCAACCCTAGCCTTGAAAGGTAAAAACATCATCTTGAGGGCTTGACTTCACCCTAGGGATAGGGTTTTGATGGTGGAGRTGATCTTTGAAGATGGTTTGGCATGATKAATGGAGAAGGAATACACATTTCACGATGACACATGGCCTTTGGAGGCCTAGTGATCCCTTCAACAACTCAATGACTTCCATAAAGTTCCAAAACATCACCCCTCTAAGGTGCGATGTCATATTTCTAGGGTTTCTTAATGTGTAAATTCAAATTAAAGTTGTAAAGAGGAAACATTAAGGGGGAAGTCCCATTATTTTTTGGTTTACCCTAACTAAATGCGAACAAACACTTTTAGAGGTTTTGTATAAATAATCATCAAATTCATTTCATTTTATCATAACTCTCTCATGTGAGAAGAGCTATTTGGCTGAAAGTTTTGCCCCTCTTGGGAAACTTCATCTCTCTCTCTCTCTCTCTCTCTCTCTTATGCTATGGTTTATACTTGTCTTATGGAGGAAAGTGGTGCACTACCCTTATTGGAGGTTTGTTCTTGCATGCTGATGATATTTTCTTGGTAAACAAGGGTTTGCCTAACATTTCTCTTGAAATTGGTAAGAAAATATGCATATTGTTAGTTCTTCTTTCTTGTTTCTTGGTTGTTCTTGGATAGATTCTTGGAGGAATAAAAGGGATTATACCCTCCACCAAGTTATGATTTTTTTATTATTGGATAAGCTTATGAAAAGGTTTCTAGGAGGAGTAAAGGGGCTTACACACTCCTACATTTACATTGTGTTACAACTAATTTTGCCTCACCCCAAGAAACTTGCTAAGATGACCTTTCCATTTCCCTATGCAGAATTGAAGTCCCCTTTTTGTACTTCCCAGAGCTACATAATCATGTTTTTCTACATATATGTGCCTTACCAGTTACACAACATGTGTATACACAGGTTGCACCACTATAGCTCGTGTAGATAGGGTTTGGTGCTCAAAACTAAAAATTGTGTTAGGTTTCCATGTCACGTCACAAGATCCACGATCCTTGACTTTCCATATGCTGGAAACATTTCGAATCGACCCTTCAATTCTATTTGAATTCTATAAATTGAGCCATATCCAAGTCGTGGAAGAGGAGAGAATTCAACTTTTGAGAGAAAATATACTCTGGAGAAATTTTCACTTCACATTGAGTCTGCATCCCTTTGTCCTTTAAAGTATAAACACATTGTTCAACCCCCAAGATCTTCCCTCTTTTATGGAGAACCTCATTGTGTCTCTTATATGATCTTGCCTTTGGTGGAGGATTGAAGTGGTGGAGGCCCAACTAGAAGGGACTCAGTTTCTCAGTTCTGATACGTGTCGACACAAAATTTTGTCACTCATACACTTCTGTTGATCATTTTTTAATAGAAATACTCTTTTATCATCCAATTGATATCTCACAAATATTTGAATTGTTATTCCATGGGAATATTTGTCATGTATGTTAATGGATTATGCTATTTTATATGCTAACATTATATATTATCACCATATGCTTGCGTATCTTGGTTTTTGAGGACAAGTTGCAGGTATAAAGCTTTGAGTCGCGTGCTCAATGATGGTCTTCATCGAATGTCCGAATGAGGTAGGCTCTTTATCTTGTCTTGTTAGCATTTTCATTTATATAACATACTTGGGATTAGAGTTGATTTCTGCAATCATTCCATCTGTTGTGGTTTAACCCATGCCATAGAGGTTGGTTGAAGACATACAACTAGCCGCTACAAGTCATGTTGGGGGCACAACTCTAGTCACTGCTAGTCACATAGCACAAACATCACCAACCTCTACTAGCTATGTTGGGGATTCATCACCAACCTATGCAAGTCATGTTGGAGATTTGCTACTAGCCTTTGCAAGTCATCCTGGGAGCATGTCACCAGCCAGTGCAAGTCATGCTGGGGGAATTCATATGATCGAGAAGACTAGACGTATAGTAAGTAATCCCAAATTCCTTTGTATACTTTGAAAAGGAGGTCACCTAACTCGTTTGTGCACTACTACTACTGTGGTACAAGAAGTGCAGTCATTGTCTGATAGCCCTGTGGTTTCTAAATCATATTTGGTTTCCCAACATTCTAATCCTTCTTTGGTTGATACATCATTCATGTTGATGCAATATTCGGCTGACACCACTCTTGTTTTGAGGGGTGATGCATCTATTGACCTTGTTTCTTTGCCTCCTGTTCAACCAACAGTCATGCCGATGCAATATTCGACCAACATCACTCCTGTTTTGGGGAGTGATGTGTCACTTGACCTTGTTGTCTCGCATATTATTCAACCAATGGTTGAATAAGTGGTCATTCCGATGCAATCTTCGGTCGATCCCACTCTTCTCTTAGAGAGTGACAAGTCTAAGGAAGTGACATTTCCGATGCAATATTTAGTCAATCCCAGTCTTCTTCTAGGAGGTGATGCGTCTTTTGATCATGTCCTTAGCATTTATATTCTTGTACCTTCTGAACAAGGGAGAATTCCACGGTATTCAAGTACACTCCCTCCAATTCCTAAGGTGGTTTCCTTTGATTGGAATGATATTGTAGAGCTTCACCTTCCTTCTTCTACACCCTTCTAGATAAGGGGCATTCCTTGATATATTGTAGATAAAGTCTCCTCTGCAAATATTTTATCCTCCTTGGATTGGCAAGTTTTGGGTTTTCCCAAGCTTGTGTCATTTATCTGTGAGTTGTTGAATTTCGATAGAAGTCCTGTACGAGAGCCTTGGCCTCCCCCATGATATGCTTCTTATAAAAACATCCCCGAGTCTTAGTTAATCTCTTTTCTGACTCTCTAAAAAAAGTGAAGATATTGCTGAGTGAACTTGTATCTTTCACACTCGTTAAATGGCTTTCAAAGGATGTTTATTTGGTGTAATTTTAACCCTTTTTCGAGCCAAGTAGACTAATTTCAAAAAAAGAATACTCTAGTCACTAGTGACTAGAAGAGTTCTCCTGGGCATTGTTTTATACTTTTTTCAGACCTAGGGGACTAAAATTACGAAAACAAGACATTCTTTGGAGTTAAGTTGTAATTGCATTCCATTATCCTGCTTGCAGTATTGAGCCTATTGTTGGTTCATGCTTTCTCGTTATAAGCCTATTACCTTAGCAATTTGTATCACTAGCCAAGCATAGCCTTTTTTATATCCTTTGTAGCTTGACACTCTGTACCCTAAGAGGAAACATTCCCCTGAGTGTCCATTCCCTGCATGCACTTTCTTGCATTGAGAATACATATGTTCCATTGTTTGGAGCTAGTTTGTTACTTGCAACACTCGTTTCCTCTCTTGTATCATAGTATTCATTTGTCTATGAAAAAACAAAAATAGACGGGCGGGAAAGGAATATTATCTTATGTTGGAAATAGTCATGTCGCCTTTCAACAGAGCACAAAATTTTGAGTCCACTTGTCATCCAAAGTTTGGGTTTAACATGACCTTAGGAAGATGAGCTTATTACTTAGAGTTTACTCCTCCAACTGGTTACTCTTCCAGTCCCTATGGAGAGTTTGATTGATGCCTCCTGCATCACAAAGTTTCATCATCAAGTCTATGATGCCAGAGTCCTCCATATGTCTCATGCTCGTGTTCAAAGGAAGTCTATACGCTTGTTTCGACCATTCCTCAGAACTCTTTAATTTTCATGTCGGCCATATCCTCAGTGTGTCTAAGAGTTACATGAAGTTGTAGTCCTACCGTGCACCCTGGTCCTAMTTTCATTATGGGTAGGTAACCTTGAACTCAATGGTCGACATCTCCTCATTGGTCGCTGAYTGGGGGGGTTCCCTTGTGTTTGACAACAAAAAATCTATTCACACATTGGGGTTCGTGCAGTGTCTTGGATGCCATTAGCCTTATTGGTGGTTTCCTCTCCTTTGTCGGYAATATTCCTTATTGGATGCTACTCATAGRGTATTTTTCGTGCACTACTTACATCTGGTGCATGTGAAAGACACACATGGTCGTTGGTTCGTGAATATCCTCTTCATCCGAGTTCCTCCAAATCATCAAGMTATTTCTTTCTACCTCATGCTGACTAATGAGAGATGCCTTAAATATCTCCTTTCAGAGGGTCTCCTTCTATCGACTTTAGCTCATCTATTATGGAAATGAGACCTACAGTCCTATGAGTACCTAGAGGCTTACAGTAATCAGTGGCAGGTTCTCCCACCATCAACAATTGGGAATACATCAATGTCTCCTGATCGGTGGATTCTTCAAGTGTTCGAACTCAAAACCTTTATTCACACTTGTAATAATGTACTCAGTGCCTTGATACCTATTTTGATTATCGGTAAGTTGTCTCCCATTTGTTAACGATATACATTTATGACCAGTAATCAAATGAAGTCTCATTATGTTCGACGTAAACTCCTATATTCACATGATGTAGACTTGCACCTTTTGCAGATCATGTAGAAGACTTTAAGACATCATTTTATAGTATCAAATTTCCTAAGTTGTTGCTATCATTCATTGGACTAGTACCTACATGACTTCAGTGATCATGGTAGATCAGATTATACTCCATTGTATACATATATCTTTAGATTGATTTTGACATTGGTTTCCACTCGGCCTTGTTCGTGACTATGACAACCTATGGCATGTGTCTATTTTGTATTGCCTATTCATGGCCATGAGAAACTGTTTGGTATACTTCCACATGGATCAATAGTGTAATTCAAATTGGAAGCCATGTGTACAAATTCATTATGAATTGTAATATTCTCATGAGTAACTAGTTATTCTAGCTAAGTCTCCATCACTCCAATTTTGAGCATTATAATGTATTTCGGCCATCGCAGATACTCCTCTAACCTCACACATTAAGGGGCATATGTTACAACTAATTTTTCCTCACCCCAAGAAACTTGCTAAGATAGCCTTTCCATTTCCCTATGCAGACTTGGAGTCCCCTGTTTGTGCTTCCTAGAGCTAAACAATAATGTTTTTCCACATATACGCACCTTACCAGTTATACAACATGCGCATATGCAGGTTGCACCACTACAACTTGCGTACATTGAGTTTGGTGCTCAAAATTAAAAGTTGTGTCGAGTTTCCATGTCACGTCACGAGGTTCATGATCCTTGACCTTCCATATACTGGAAACGTTTCGACTTGGCCCTTCAGTTCCATTTGAAGGCTATAAATTGAGACATATGCAATTCGTGGAAGAGGAGAGAGTTCAACTTTTGAGAGAAAATATACTCTGGAGAAATTTTTAGTTCACATTGAGTCTGCATCCCTTTGTCCTTTAAAGTATGAACACATTGTTCAACCCCCAAGCTCTTCCCTCTTTGATGGAGAACATCATTGTCTCTCTTATAATAGCTTGCCTTTGGTGGAGGATTGAAGTGGTGGAGGCCCTGTTGGAAGGGACTTAGTTTCTCATTTCCGAGACGTGCCGACACGAAAGTTTGTCACTCATACACTTCTATTGATCATTTTTTAATAGAAATACTCTTTTCTCGTCCAATCGATATCTTGTAAATGTTTGAATTTCTATTACATGGGCACGTTTTTCATGTATGTCAATGGATTATGCTATTTTATATGCTAATATTATATATTATCACCATATTCTTGCGTATCTTGGTTGTTGAGGACAAGTTGCAAGTATAAATATTTGAGTCTCGTGCTCAATGGTTGTCTTCATTGAACGTCCGAATGAGGTAGGATATTTATCTTGTCTTGTTATCATTTTCATTTATATATCATACTTGGGATTAGAGTTGATTTCTATAGTCATTCTGTCTGTTGTGGTTTACCCCATGCCATATAGTGATTTTCCTTGTAACACCTTGTTAGGGTTACTTACTCAAGGGAGTAGATAGGCTTACACCCCTTGAGAAGTAGTAGGCCTAACCCAATACAAGTAGACTCCATAACCCATTTTGGCCAGGCACTAATATAATTTTTCATTGGAGATATAAATTACTTGCATTGGTACACGTGATTTTGACAGATATTGAAATTGTTCAAGTTGACATCCTTTCTTGGTGTCTTAAGCTTGCTAAAGCCACTATGGCATCTTGATTGTCCTAGTAGTTACTTGGTTATAATCAGCTAAAATATATAGCAATTTTTTGGATGTATGCGCTGACCTAGGTTCTATTCTAGATTTCCAACAAAACCTTGCAAACCATCTGCCATTCTGGAGACCAGACGACAACACTGCGCACAGAGTGCACAATGTAGTCTCACCTGAGATGGATTATAGGTGACTGCAGGATCCAAATGTATGCAATCATGGAAGGGATGTTTCTTTTGGGATGCCAAACATTATTTCTATCTCAAATATATCAAATCTATCATTCTAACACATCATTAAATCCAGATCTACGATACTATAATCATATTCATTCATTAAGCTTCATTCTATAGTAAATATCTATTGCGCGCTATATTTTACTACTAACAGATTCATCCATTCATTATAACTAAATAATTTCAAGAATTAAGAAAAACATTCCACATAGAGACACAAGGCTTTTCCATGGTTCACCCCCTTGGTCTACATCCACAAAGATCTAGAATTATTTTCTCTTAAATTATTCTTCATCAAGTTCATTGCACTGCATGCATTACATTAGTTTACAAAATATAGTGCTCATGAGGTTGAGAAGATTGCACCAAGCTTGAAATCTTGCAATATTACCCTCAGTTACACTGTATATCTCTCTCTCGAAAATAGCTCATCTCCAAAACTAGCTCCATAGCTAGATAGCTCAAGCATTCTCTACCAAAAACTAGTTAGATCTCCTCAGATCTCAAAATACATATTTATATTACAAAGATGGGTTAGTACCCATTACAACAATGACCAAAAACCTAACCCACTCACCCTAGGCGAGTTAGGTTTTTCCACTTTATAAATTCCTGCACGTGGCTGATCTACATCCTTCTTCCTTCTTTCGACTTTCCTGCTTCCTCGCGTTGTTTTTCCCTTCTTTTCAGTGCACACTCCTTTTCTGGTCCATTTTCTATCTGTCTTCAATAATTGTTGCAATTTTCCCCAAAATGGCCTGCACCAACATGACCCCAACACTCACCTGTGGCTTGTCCCAAGACACTCAGGTAGTGTGTGCCTCCTGCACTGACTTCTCTGATTCCTGGAACTGGCCTAAAACTTCTTCAACTTTAGATTTGACTTGTGCACTTTTCTCTGCTACAGTCTCCACAATCTGTGAAGTGATAGGATCCTTAAAAAATTCTTCATTCTCCAATCCAAACTATTCAACCTAACCTTTAGTTGCATCAATATCTGTCAACATTTTCTCTGCACCTTCCTGCAGTGGTTCCAACTATGTTTGCCTCTTCTTTTATGCTTTTATGCTCTTCAATTCTTCCTACAAGTTCTTCATTTCTTGTGCACTCATCAATATGTCTGATATTGTCACCATTTTCTACTTCTGCTTCAGTTCTTGTAGAATTTTTTTTACACCTTCCTCTTTTTGGTCTACCTCCTGCAGTTTTCCATCCTCCTTCAGTTCTGTCTATAACTTCATGCTTTTATTGTACAACTCTGTAAATTTTTGAATGTTTAGCACAATACTCTCCATATGACTTGTAACCTGTTGCTTCCTTTGTGTTCTAACTTCTAGTGGGGTGCCAGGTGCTAGGAGTTCTGTTAATTATGTAATGTGGCTCTTATAATCCTCTATAGCGTGTGTTATCTTCTCAATCTTTTCCTTTGCATGTATATTTCCTCCTTGCGCACTATCAGGAATAGTTTTGAACACTTCCTCCACTATCTGCACCAATATTTCAGTGCACTACTTCACCTCTTCTCTCTCGATCTGTACCTGTTTAAGTCTCAAATCCATTGCCTTCCTTAATTCGTTGGTCAAGTATAAAATTGTCACATCTGTGCATGCCGTCAACTGAATCTCGTATGCAACACTGATTTGAAGTTTATACAGTGCCTTTGTTAGGACCTTGGGTAGTGCCAAGTCCAAATGATCTATGTCCTTCAATGGATTCTGCATTGTCTCCTCATCCACTTGCAACGTTTCTTGAGTTATGCAAAAATTTTCATTCCCCATTGATATTATTTGTACTGTCTCCTATGCTGGAACTGATCTTTCTTGAGAATTTTGTTACTGTGCTTGTTCTCTATATTTAACTATAGTCAGTTGTAGTTGTTCAAGTGTATCCTTAACTTCTGTTAACTTCTTGAATATCTCCTCCCTTTTCTTTTCTGCATTATACCACGCCTCTGCTACGCGGTCTTGTAATTTCTCTGTGATCAAATCTGCATCATCTTTTGTCAATGTAAACTAAGGAATCTCCTTGTGAGCCTTTATCTTCTTGTGCTGTCCTCCTGTCTGCAAGACTATCCTCTTTAAAGGCAGAGTCTTTGTCTACGTAGTTGACACTGGTATCTCTAAATCTGGGAGACTTCCCCCTCCTGTTTCCTCTGTCATAGAAGTATTTGTATCTTTTTTCACTCCTCCATTTGGTTCTCCTACACTCTCTTTTTCCTTAGTTGGAGCCTTCAGGATAGTAGCTTTCTTCCTTGGCTTCTTAATGGTTGAACTACCCACCATTTCTTTGGCGTGCTTTGTTGCTTTCCTTGTATTCCCTACTGGACTTGTTGACTGCTTTGAAGTGCCAGCCTCTACTTGCTTCTTAGATATTGGTGTTGGCCCATGAAATTTCTTGTTTTCTACCACCTTTTTCTATCCTTATTTACCTCCATTTATATATTCCTTGAGCTATTGTGTGTAACCACAAGGGTAAGAATGCACCTCTATTATGTCATTGTGTGTATTAGTTCAAAAACGTTAGATATTGGTTGGGGCTTTACCAAAACGAATCACTAATATCTAAAATCTCATAGGAACAGAGAAAACGCAGTCTGGAAAGATGATGTGATCAAGGATGCAGCGCAATCCGCAGGTTGAAGGTGTAAGAGAGGAACTGTTCCATGGTCCAACATTAGGTTTTGTTAATCAATTCAACCTTTGTGTATTTTTAGGAAGAGATGTTACCCTAATATTAGGATGCTCTGTGCTCCACGTATTGTATAAAAATCCAAGCAAAGATAGAGAAGGATTAGCTAGTCAGTCAACTAGCTAAGAGTTATCCTGTATCAAGACTGCAACCTATGTAATCCTGTTTTATTTAATGAAAATTGAGTTTCTTCTGAGTTTCCGAGTTTTCGTGGCAGTTAGTTCACCGCAGCCCTGATTGAGGAGTTGGTCTCGCTCTTCTGGTCAGGTGTTGTCGGCCTATGATATAGATTTGTTGTGGTTTTGTGTGGAATCTGATTAGATCTGTGTGTTCTTCTTCATTTACAGTTTTTCCTGCTTTATTTGAATGTTACATTTATTTATGTTTCAGTACCAGTAATCTAAGTTTTGTTCTTTATTTTCACTGCAATGATTGTTTACTTGCATGATAAATATTGAAAGAAGCATAGTCTACACATACAGTGCACAATAGCCTGTAAAACATTCAGCCCCCTGGGTTGATAAATTAAATGTATTAGGTGGTAAATCTAGACGATATACTGGACACCAACATTTTTGTGCCGTTGTCGGGGAGGTTTCCAAAGGCAAAAACTTTGATCCATATTGATAATAGGATCAATCCCTCGTCTTGGGGAGGAACATCTTACTTTTCCTGCTCCAGGTCCTAGGCATTTAAGTTGTTTTAGTTTTTCTGTTCTTAGGGTTTATTTTTGTCTTCTTGCTTTCTTCTTTCTATTTTAGGGGCCACTCTTTCATCTTGAGGAGGGAAACTTATACCCTGCCTCAGGTCCTAAGAAATTAAATAGAACCCTATGATAATTGAATGATTTCCTTTCCACCATTTGTATGAGCGATTGGGGCAGAGGAAGAAACCATGGGGGAGGAAGACCTCCAAGAGGAAGGGGAAAAGATCAGGGTAGAGAAAATTTCATCTAAGAAATAATTGCAAAATACAAATCAGACCAACCACCTCGAACCGGATCAAGTACACCATCTCAAATCGCTGGTAGGGGAGGATCTCAGCTTAGATCTAGGGGGAAATTAGTAAATCAACCTAAACCCTCCTCAACAACAAAGTCAGGATTCGAAGAAGAAGAGGTGGCAAGTAAGAATACAAGGGAGGAATACACCCTGGGGTTAGAAGAAGAATTTGTTTCACCCCGGGACCAAGGAAGTGCTGCAAAACCAAGGGGAATATTTTGGGAATCTAACTCACCCATGGGTTAGGGCAACCCTATTCAAATAGAAGAAGACTTTGGGGAATCCTCCCACCAGGGAAACCTTGAGAAACACTTGCACAACGAGGGATAATGGATTACAGATAAACAGACTCAAACTCCTAGTGGGAATTCTGCAAAAACTCAAAGTAAGTACAAAAGTATGGCTAACTCATCACTTGAATTTCCAATTGGGGATATCACAGGGGAGGCTCAATCTAACTCACCCATGGGTTAGGGAAACCCTGTTCAAACAAAAGAAGACTTTGGGGAATCCTCCCACTAGGGAAACCTTGAGAAACACTTGCACAACGAGGGATAATGGATTACAGATAAACAGAGTCAAACTTCTAGTGGGAATTCTACAAAAACTTAAAGTAAGTACAAAAGTATGGCTAACTCATCACTTGAATTTCCAATTGGGGATATCACAGGGGAGCCTCCCATGAAATATATCCCCTTCTCTGCACTACCTAATTTTCATGGACAATCTACTGAATACCCAGACAAGTTTCTATTCGAATTTGACATTGTCTGTCGTGGGTATGATTATATCTTTGATGCTCAGAAGATAAAAATATTTCCTGCTACTTTAAAAGGAACAACCCTGAGATGGTTCATGGGATTAGGTGGAAAAACTATCACTACCTGAGAAGAAATAAAAACCACCTTCCTTGACAAGTACCAAGATTATTGAAAATCTCGAGATGTAGAGAAGGAGATCTTTAAAATAGTGCAGAAGGAGGATGAGAACATGGAGGATTTTTTGGAACGCTTTAATTACAATCTGCAGAGATCAGGGCACAGTGTTCTAGACAAGGATATCTTGAAAATAATATTTCTCCGAGCATTAAGGGAATATTCCTTGGAACTATTGAATATGGTAGGAAAAGGGGACATATCAAAGTCAAACTTTGATGCAATCTGTAAATTATGCATCCAATGTTCACGAGGAGTATCCAGAAAAAGGCGGTGGACTCGAATTACCAAACCGTCCGACAATGGGGTCACAAAGATAGAACTTGGGAACCTGCTGGAGGATTTTAGGACTGACATTTTGAATACCCTAACCTCATAAATGGATCTTCTACAAGAAAAATAGAAGCAGTTTGAGTAAGAAAAATCCATGGTAGTATTTTGTCCTAGGTGCAGAAAGAAACATCCGTAGCATGAATGTCCACTAAACACTATTTGCGCCATATGTGAGCAGAATCATGAGACTAGTGAATGTACTTCTTTACCAGGATTAAAGGCTAACTTCAGGGAGTAGACGAAGAAAAGGATCAGATCTACTTTATGGGACCAAAGAAGCCATGGAAACCATGACCATAGAACACAAATCAAGGTATGCCTCAAGACTTCTCTCAGTATTTCAATACTTCAAGTTTTGGATCTCAAACCATGCCTTTTTCACCATCATGGCCACAAAATTATCAATACCAATATCCCACTTCTTGGAAACCATGCCCCCCACAGAATAATTCAACTGCCCCATGGTCCCAGAATTGGCATGGCCCTAATCAAATAAACCAGAATCAACTTCCTCATACTATTCCACCACAACAATTCCAACAGCAGCAACAATTACATCTACCCCCTACTGTTTCTACTAATAACCCTCCTCTTCGACCACAAATGCCTATCCAATCCAACCCCAATCCAAATAATAAAGGATGTCAGTAGGTTGACACAATCAACCTTCCTTCTTATGGAATTTCTACCCTAGGATGTAATGGACTAAATCTTAGATCGGGTAGGGTAGTGAATGCCAAGAATTCACCAATAATTATTGAGCAAATTGATAATGAATTTCCAAAATCAGAACCTAAGAAGGAAGACATGCAACTTAAAAACCATGTAAAACAACAATTTCCTCCTCAGAACCCTGTCACTAAGGAACATCACAATGGCCCCCCCTACCCAGAAAGACTATCTCTAGCAAAACAACATCCTCATCCCGAATTTGACTTGTTGGAGGAACTGCAGAATTTATTCGTTAGAATTCCCTTACTCCAAGCAATGAGAGATGTGCCGATTTATGCGAAAATGATCAGGGAACATTGTTCTAAGAAACCTGGAAGGAAGCCTAAGGATCCACTTACTATCCATGTCATGGGGAAATTTTTAGACATTATGTTAGGAAAGTCTATACCTATTAAGTATGGAGACCCAAAGAACCCTATTCTAATTGTACAGATAAATGGGGTTAGCATCCCAAATGTATTAGTATATCTGGGAGCTGCAATCAATGTTATAACTTACACAACTACAATAGTCCTTGGTCTACATGATTTCAAATCCACACCTACCATTTTTGGAATTGGCAGACTGGTCTACTATTAAACCAATAGGAAAATTGGAAGAGATAACCATTTCGGTATATTCATGGCAGTACCCTGTTGATCTCCGTGTTTTACAAATGCAATCCCCATTTGGAGGGCATCCTTTGATCCTTAGGATACCTTGTCTTGCAACAACAGATGCCTATATTGGTTGTCGGTCAAGAAATATGGTGATATATAATGGAGGGAATACTAAGAAACTTATTATGTACCCTCCTACAGAACCAAATTCATCTAAAGGACCTGGACTCACCCTATTAAGAAAATACTCACCTATAAAAGGGCTGGAGATTGATGAAGAGATAAGACCAATCCTTACCATTAGTGAGGCCCTTTGTTTTAATAATGAGACGGAGGATGATACCATCAACAACGTCATTAATGACTCTGACTCCATTCCCAATCTTACCCGGTCATTTCTCAAATCAGTTATGAATTGTAATGAACATGACACTCTTGAATCTGAAACTGAGATTGAGACTATCCCAGTCGCACCACATAGTAGTGTCCCTATTGAAATTGAACCAGGAAAGACATTGAATGTCAATCCTAATCTCTCACCCACACAGTCTGAGCAATTACTTAAAATTTATCGGGAACAGAAAGAGGCCTTCACTTGGGAGTATACAGATATGAAAGGAATCCCCACTGATTTATGTACCCATCACATATACATTCAAGAGGGATGTCTGCCCATTAGACAACCACAGAGGAGAATGAATCCCTCTTTGAAACAGATTGTCAAAGATGAGCTGCAGAAATTATTAGATGTGGGATTCATCTACCCAATATCGAATAGTCAATGGGTATCCCCACTGGTCATTATTCCTAAGAAGAATGGAAAGTGGAGGATTTGTGTCGATTATCGGGAATTGAATAAAGAAACTCAAAAAGACCATTTTTCTCTTCCCTTTATTGACCAAGTCCTTAACACACTAGTCGGGAAGAGGTTTTTCTCCTTCTTGGATGGGTTCAGTGGGTATAATCAGATCTAGATAACTCTTGAAGACCAGGACAAGACCACTTTCACGAGCCCCTGGGGGACCTTTGCATACAAAGTTATTCCATTTGGCCTTTGTAATGCACCTGCTACTTTCCAAAGGGAAATACTGGGGATCTTCTCTGATTTAGTCAATGACAGTGTTGAAATCAACATGGA
Source organism: Picea mariana (assembly GCA_032191745.1). Classification (NCBI taxonomy): domain Eukaryota; kingdom Viridiplantae; phylum Streptophyta; class Pinopsida; order Pinales; family Pinaceae; genus Picea; species Picea mariana. The sequence continues at coordinate 59,979 of JASDQU010586586.1, read as the reverse complement.
TGACTTCACTSCTTATGGGGATTCCTTCGAAGAAGCCTTGGAAAATATGGAGAAAGTACTTAAAAKATGCAAAMAAATGCATGTTTCTCTTATCACGGAAAAGTGTCACATGCTCATGGAAGAAGGGGTTGTGTTGGGACACTTACTTTCAGCATCAAGGATCCAGGTTAATCCTGCCAAGGTAGAGGTAATACTGCATTTTCCTACACCTATGACACCAACACAGGTACGCAGTTTCATTGGTTATGCAAGCTATTATAGACGTTTCATAGAAAAATTTTCTAAAATAACACACCCTCTTTTTTAGTTAATAACCAAAGATGCAGAATTCATGTGGACAAATGAATGTGAGATCGTGTTTGGGCAAATCAAAGAACTGGTCTGTAAGGCTCCGATACTTCGAGGACCAGATTGGAATCTTCTGTTTCATATTTTAGCCAACGCTTCTCACATGGCAGTGGGAGATGTTTTGGAACAACAGGAGGACAAGAAACCATATGCAATATACTACATCAACAAGAACTTGACTCCAGCTGAACTAAATTATACGGTAACAGAAAAGGAATTCTTAGCAGTCATCTATGTTGTTAATAAATTCTGACACTATATTACACCTTATCCCACTTTTGTGCACACGGATCAAGCAACCATTAGGTATCTCATGAACAAACCTGTAACCCCAGGTCAGATCACGAGATGGTTATTATTACTGCAAGAATTTGATATCACCATCGTGGATCACCCTGGGAAGGATAATGTAGTTGCATATTTCTTGTCTAGATTAGAAAATGATACACAAGGGGAACCTATAGAAGATAGTTTTCTATATGAACATATTTTTGTAATTTCTACTCACGTTCCATGGCATGTAGATATTTCTAACTATCTTGCTACAGGAAAAGTGCCTCAACATTTTCCTTATAGAGAATGATGAAAGATCATCCATCACAGTGCCCGTTACACATGGATTGAGGGATTCCTCTTTTACACCAGGCCTGACCAAAAAATTCAACGCTGCATGGGAGAAGATAGTATTTATGATGTCTTGAAGGCTGCTCATGATGGTCCCTATGGAGGCCATTTTGTAGAAAAACGAACAGGTCACAAAGTGCTGCAAATGGGGTATTACTAGCCCACTATTTTTCAAGATTCAAGGAAATATGTCCGGGGGTGTGATAGGTGCCAACGAATGGGGCAGCCTGGTAAAGTAGACAAAATTCCCTTGAACCCCCAGGTATCCCTTGAGCCCTTTGAAAAATGGGCCATTGATTTTGTGGGACCATTCAATCCCCCCTAACAATAGAAAGTCCATATTCTGGTCTGCACGAATTATGTAACAAAGTGGGTTGAGGCGAAGGCAGTTGTATAATAAACCAAGAATGTTGTTTCAAACTTCCTGTTCGGAGAAATTTTTTCTCGATATGGAGCCCCTAGATAAATAGTCTCAGATGGAGGAGCACAGTTCACATCACACATGATAGCAGGGTTAATGAAGAAATACGCGATCAAGCACATGATAACAACTTCATACCATCCCCAAGAAAATGGTCAAGTCGAGAGCACAAATAAGGTACTGGAAAATATCCTCACAAAACCTGTAGCAAGTCATCGTTGAGATTGGGTGGAAAAGCTGCCTGAAGCACTGTGGGCATACAGGACAACTTGGTAGAATACAACGAGATTTTCTCCATATGATCTTGTCTACAGAAAATATAATTGTTTCCCATAGAGTTTGAAATTAAAACACTTAGAACAATCCTGGAAGTAGGTTTGGATCTTTCAGAAGCCCAAAAAAATTGTCTGGAGCAGCTAAATGAGCTAGATGAAATTCGATTAGTGGATGTCCAGAATACTGCTACAATCCAGGACCAACATGCTATATGTCATGATAGGTTTATCAAGAAGAAGACATTTCAAAAAGGGGATTGGGCATTACTCTATGATTCTCGATTCAAGTATTTCAAGGGAAAACTCTGCTCAAGGTGGATGGAGCCATACGAAGTTGACAAGGTATTTGACAATGGGACTGTTAGACCGGTAACAATAGATGAGGCACGTACTCCCCTGATAGAAAATGGGCACCGCCTTAGAATATATCATAAACCAGCTTCTAAAGTCTCCTTTGTCAAATGAATTTTTGATCAAACTGATTTGGAAATCATTAGTACCAAGGATCCTCCCTCTTCCCCCTCATATTGAATTAAAACAAAAA
>JASDQU010586586.1:30346-42162 GCA_032191745.1 Picea mariana | reverse complement strand
TAATGGTGTATCTCAAATTCTTCAGTGATTTCCTGGATGGTACTATTTATAAAATGAGTTCCTTGATCACTCATCAGAATTCTAGGGCATCCAAATCTTTTAATGACATGTTCAAATAGGAAGTGCGTTGCAGTCTCTGTGTTGCAATATTTCACTATTGTTGCTTCATCCTATCGGGTTAAATAGTTTGTCTCTATAATGATATACCTTGATCCTAATCTTCTAGCTAGTGGGTTAATTGGTCCTACAAAATCAATTTCCCATTTTTCAAACACTTTAAGAGTTACTTGAGGCTTTAGTGGCCTCTCATCCTTCCTGGATGCTTCCCTACCCTCTGAAAGACATCACAAGATTGAAAAGACACCTTTGCATCCTTAGAAACCGTTGGCCACCATAATCTTGCGCATAGTATCTTCTGCACAATGGATTTTCCTCCATAATTCCCTCTGGTTATTTCTTCATGTGCTTCTGCCAAAATGATCGGGCGTTCATGTTCCATGACACATATTAAAATATTGTCCTCACCTAGTTTACAAAAGTGTCCTACAATAAGTTGGTAATATGCAACTCTAACCACCAAATTGTTCTTCCGCACAATGGTATATTCCTTTGGGGTAAATCCTGTACCCAAAAATTCAATAATATCAACAAAGTAGTCATGAGAAATCTGCATTGAAAATAGTTCTGCATYAGGAAAATTGTCCTCCAAACTGCTTGGTTCCTCTCCATTAGTTAGCATGGAMAGATGATCTATCCCTGCATTCAATCTTCYAGGTTTCACAACTACTTCAAAATCAAATTCTTTAAATAACAACAACCATMTACATATTCTCCCCCCCARCACTAGCTGTTGACCAGGTATTTAAGAGCAGAGTGATCTGTAAACATCTTAAAATGTTGGCCTAATAAATAATGTTTGAACTTTTTCAATTCCACACTCTAGACAACCCTTCTCTTTCTTTTGTATTATAATTTTGTTCTGTCTCTGACAGTTTCCTACTTGCAAATGTTATTGGGTGATCTATATCACCTTCTCCTGGTTTTTTTAATACTACTCCAAGTGTTATTGAAGATGCATCCAAGTGAACATGGAACTCCTTTGACCAATATGGAAACACAAAAATTGGTGTTGTCACCATTTTCTCCTTCAATGTGTCCAAACTTTGTTGGCACTCATCATTCCACTGAAACTTTATATCATTCTTTAACAATTTCTCCATGGGCGCAGTAATCTGTGCATATCCCCTTATGAACTTCCTATAGTATCATGTATGACCAAGTGTATCTCTTAATTGGTGCATTGACTTAGGTGGTGGTAAATTGACAATGACAACAATCTTTGCAGGATCAACCAACAGACCCTGTTTACACACCACGCCCTAGAAAAATTCCAAATGGTGTGATGAATATGAATTTCTTAATGTTCAAAGAGATTTGAAACTATCTACACCTTTCTATCATTGATATTAAATTTTCCACCTGATCTTTTAATAAGATAAATATTTTCCAATCATCTAGATAAAGCTCCAAAATTTTATGTATAAAATGTTTAAATGAAGCTACCACTACCCTTGAAAGAATAGCAGGTGCATCCTTCAATCCAAAAGGAATCATTGCATACTASTATGACCCCCATTYYGCAGAAACTGTAGTCTTATGAAAATCCTTTGGTGCTATTCTGATTTGATGATACCCTAGAAATCCATCAGTAAATAAGTATGCTTCTTGTCCTCCTACATTCTCCAATACCTCATTTGTAAATGGATTAGGGAAGGGATCTTGCATATAAGMATCATTCAAATTMCTCAAGTCTACACAAATCCTTATTCCCCTTTTCTTCTTCTCATGAACTACCATAGGGTTAATYCACTCAGATTCTTCAACATGTTCTATTATCCCAACCTCTAACATTTTATCAATTTCTTCCTTCACTTTCTATTTATTTACTGGATTCAATCTATATGGTCTCTGTCTTATTGGTCTATCATATTGCCTCAAGGGGATCTTAATCTCTCCAATTTCTTTTGCTACCCCTTTCATTATTGAAAAGGTTGATGGAAATAGGTCATTATACTCGCGCAATAATTATGTTATTCTTTCCACCGCCTGATTGTCCCAATAGTCACCAATACTTGAAATCTTTGGTTTCTCTTCTATTCCAATATTTACCTTCTTTATCTTCAGTGGCACAAAAAATTATTATGACTCTAACTTTGGACCTTGTACTTCGCTTTCCCCTTCAACTTCTGTAATATGAATATCATGTGGGTTTTCTTCTTCTGGGTTATCTTCTGCAACATGGTAACAATGCAACAATTGTATGATTGTTTGTCTATTCTGATTTTGATAACATGTTACAATTTCAACTTCTATTTCTTCAAATATATTCTCTTTTATCAACTTCAATTTTTCATCCATCACTAGATTCTCATGTTCAAATGCAAAGGTGATCACAAAATTATATTGCAAACCTCCCCAATTTGCAGTTCCTCTACGCAGTTCCAATTTTGTATACCAATTCCTTGGGATTCCTTCTAATGTATGAATGAAGTGATGTGGCCATTCCTCTGGTGGTACCAATCTCCATTGGGTTATACATCTATCTATATGTTCTCTAGGATGTCCTAATTCATCATATTTCTCCATATATTTTGTCTCATGTTCTGTGTCAAATCTAATGCACAGTAATATTTTTCATTGATACCAATCCTGGATATTGTCTTTATGAGCATACCAACAACATGCATGTTTTTCTTGCAAGGAAATATCGAAAAATAATAACCTTTGATTTTACAGGACTTCTAACTCAAACTTTGTTAAAAAATCTTCCAAATCATTTTGACCATAAAAAGTTGGAGGTTATCTTACCTCTATGCCAACCCATCTTAGTGTGTGCATCATTCTTGCACATATTCTGGTAGATATCTCATGCAATCTATGTTTCCAATTCTCCAGTCCTGTAACTGAATATGAAGCACAAGAACTGATGCTTCTCCAGCTAAGCATTCCATCTGTTGTTGGATTAATGTAATCTTCCTCACGCAAGATAGTTCTATACAACTCGTGTATCTATTTTTTAATGAAATTCTCTATCAATGGTTCAACATATCTTCCATTCTCTGAACGATATAATGGTGCTATGACTATGTGTTCTCCTGATTCAAAAATCATTTTCCTAGTCTTCAAGTTGATGATAGCATGATTGTCAAATTCCCAATCCAGTCCCAACGATGTTGGATAAGGTGTAGTATTATCCACTATATCAATTACCTCAAAGTATGCCATAGTGTGCACACCATGTAAATCCAATGATATCCATTTTAATCTACCAATTGGTATCACCCTATGTTTATTTTCCAATTTCAGCTGAATAGGTGAATATCCCAGTGTAGGTTCCCCCATTCATTCCCATGTTTTCTTAGGCATAACACTTACCTCATATCCCAAGTCCAATATGATGTCACCCATATTAAAGTCACCAATATTTTAATTCATTCTGAACTCTCTATTTGTTCTTGTCTTCTTACGGACCTAATTGATTGTCTTTTGCTCTAGTTTTATCTCTTCCCCAGAATTACATTTTTCTAACAGACTTTGTAATACTTGTAGAGATGTTTTATTATTCAACAACTTCAATCAAGACCCCAAAAATTTTCTTAGATTACTTACTTGTTCTGAAGGCTGATCTTTGCTGGTATGATCAAATATATGAGGCATATCATATACTAGTACATCATCTCCTGGATTTGCACCTGAAGTAGATGCAATATTCTCCTTCAAAGTTTATTGTCTGGATTCCTTGAATGTCTCTTTCTCCTTATGCACATCAAATTAATGTTGAGGTGTTGTATTATTTCCGAACCACGGTGTTGGTTCTGATCTTTCTTTGCTTCATCTTCTCTTGTCTTGATTTCACCTCAACTCACTATATTGATCTTCTTCCCATCGTCTTCTCAAGTTTCCGTTGCAATCCATTGAACATTATGGTTATTTTGATTCCTTTTTTCCTTTATCTTTGTCATAAGTGTAGGACAATATTCTATATCATGATCTTTTGTGCGACATTATATGCATGCCATTGGTGGCAGTGGAAAATCCCTTGCATAGTGTCTAGGTTGCTGACAATTGCGACAGGTTATTGATGCTCTACCTCTTCCAAATCCTTCTCTTCCACAACCTCCTCTTTTGAATCCTCCTTTGTTTCATTTATTATCTGTGTGCAATGTATTATATTGTGGTACTTGATTATACTGCAGTGATGCTACAATCTGGTGCACATTATTATACTGTGGTGGTGATGTAAACTTTTGCGTGTTATTATAATGCTACACAGGTGGACATGCCATTGGCTCATCCTACATCTTATAAGCATCTAATGTCCTTTCATTCATCATTTCCAAAGTTCTACAATCCTTATCCTCCCATCCTACAAACTTGCAGAAATTGCAGAATGTACTCATAGGCACTGTTTGGTACTTTTGCATCATGGGAGAATGATAGGGATCATGTCCATTTGTTCTACATATTTCACAACATGGTCCTCCTATGGGTAAGGGATTTGGAAATCCTACTCCCAAGTACTGCGCAAATGTTGGGCACTCATTCTTATGATGTCCTTCTATTATGCATAAGGTACACCATACAATTTCCCTCTTTTCCTTGCTTTTGTTTTGATTTTACTGAAATGTCAGATTCTTGAGATCTACTCTCATCTCTTCTACAGATGGATATGTATGTTTATATTGATTTTCTTCCAATTACGAGGATGCTTGCAAAGCCTCATCCTAATTATGGAACTTATGTTTCCTCAATGATTATTTAATATGTGGCAATAATGAATTAATGAATAGGTGCCTATGCTGCATATATGTGATGGGGTATTTCAACTTACCTTTCAATTGCTTGAACTTCTGGTCAATTTCCCAAACTGACTCTCCTGGATTCTATTTGATTTATATCATATCATTCATGTATTGATCCTCTAAACTTGATCATTGGAATTCATTGATTAGTGCCTTCTTTACATCTGCGACGATTGTAGGTGCTCCTCGTGGACTGTTTACTGCGAGGCCCATATACCAGTCCAATGCACGGTCTCTAAATGTGATTGCAAGTTGTGCTAATTATGTATATGCATCTGTGATTTGTTTAGTTTCCCAAATATTTTCACAAATAAATAAATTCTTCTTTGGGTCCTCCAACCCTTCTCCATGAAACTATGGTAACCGAATAGTCGAATCATGTCCTGCTATTGTAAAAATTGTCGCATTGCCTCCGTGCAGTGTAGATAATTGACTATTTCTAGTTGAATTCATACTTCCACTTGAATTTCCATTGGATCCTCATCCTAGTAAAAACCTTATGCAACTGATTGGTTTTTGTCTAAAAAATTCTTTCCCTTCAGATGTGTTAGTCACACATGGGGTTGTGGGTTCCACACTAATTCTGATCTGGAATGAAGATCCTTCTTCAGTGGTGGACCCTTGACCTCTGGTTTTTAAATCATATGTGGTGTGCAGGATTTCCTCAATCTTCCCTGTAGCACAGAGATCCTCTACCTCCTCTTCATCACTATCTAATCCCTCTCGCTTGACTACTGCCCTCTTTTTCCTATTGATCTTATACTGGTAGGGTCTTTCGCTGCGCGTCATTCTCGCTTTGTCCATTATTTCCTTGATATGATCTCCATCATCATAATGGGATCAATTTCTTCCTTCTTCTGACCTCTATCCAGGTCCTTCTCCATATCTCAAATCGTCCTTAGTTTTTCCCCTAGTCTCCCCATGTGCACAAAGTGATTTAGCTGTCTAACTTCATTGTCATCACTCCTTTATCATGCATTAAAATATTGATCAACGTGTAAAGTGATCGAATATACCTTCATATTGGTCCCTTCAAAAACTCCTGCTCTACAATAATGTATGATTTTTTAGTATCGAATACAAGATCAGTAATGAATCCTGCGATAATGTTGTCTAGATAGAAATCCAATGTGCAGACGAATTTATTATTGACTTTATCTAGCTGTGCAATATTTTCAGTAGTCCATTATACTGGTCTTATCCGATTAGTTGGGTGATTGTCCTTAAGTATCAGTATCCACTCTTGTAGTAGTTCTGGAAAATAACATAAGAATGCCTCATGAAGATCAGTAAATACATACCTCTCCAAATATTGGCGCATAGTATACTTAGGGTTTCTATTGTCCTTATGTGAGAAATTGAGCTCTTTGTTGTCAAGCATCGTTTGATCTCCTGATTAGTAGGGTTCCATGGTCTGGACATCCCCTTCTACTACTTCATTCTCTTCACTGTCCTTCTCATAAAATCCTCTCCAATATTTTCTTCTCAGCTCTAGTCGACAACATAATGATTTGTTGGATGTATGGGTTGACTCGAGTTCTATTCTAGGTTTCCAACAAAACCCTGCAAACCATTGACCCTTCTAGAGACTAGAAGGAAACACCGCACATAGAGTGCACAATGCAGTCTCACCTAAGATGACTTATGGGTGGTTGTAGGACCCAAATGTATGTAATCGTGGAAGGGATGCTTCTTTGGGGATGCCACAAATTCTTTCTATATCAAATATATCATATCTATCATTCTAACACACCATTAAATCCATATCTACCATACTGTAATCATATTCATTCATTAATCTTCATTCTGCAGTGAATATATATTGCACGTTGTATTTATTACTTACAGATTCATCCATTCAACATAACCAAATAACTTCAAGAATTAAGAAAAACATTTCACACAGAGACACAAGGGTTTACCGTTATTCACCCCACTGGGCTATGTCCACAAAGATATGACATTATTCGCTATTTTATTATTCTTCATCAAGTTAATTGCACTGCATGCATTACATTGGTTTACAAAAGATAGTGCTCATGAGGTTGACAAGATCACACCAAGCTCCACATATTGTGAATTTACCCTCAGTTACAATGTATATCTCTCTCTCAAAAACAGACTCATCTCCAAAACTAGCTCCACAATTAGATAGCTCAAGCATTCTCTACCAAAAACTAGTTAAATATCCTCAGATCTCACAATACATATTTATACTACAAAAATGGGTTAATACCCGTTACAACAATGAACAAAACCCTAACCCACTCACCCTTGGTGAGTTAGGTTTTTCCACTTTCTAACTTCCTATGCGTGGCTGATCCACACCCTTCTTCCTTCTTTTGACTTTCTTGCTTCCTCGCGATGTTTTTCCCTTCTTTCTGGTGCGTGCTACTTTTCTGGTCCATTTTCTAACTATATTCAATAATTTTTGTGTTTTTCCCTAAAATGGCTTGCACCAAAACCATTAGGGATGCAACAAAACACTTTCAAATTCTTACTTTAACTTGATTTTCAATTGTGGAAATTACTTGTAAATTTGCACATTTATTCTACTACTCATTGTTTATCTTTTTGATAGTTTACTTGCCAATTTTTGTGGTTGGAATTTATTGCTGTAGAAAATATTTTTTACAGACATTTGGCTATTACAATAGTTCTCTGAAAAAACTATCTAACAACCCTCTTTTACCATCAAAGTTTGTGTTTGAGTATTGGAAAGTTATCTATTGATTTAGTGCTTCATTGTCCAACAAATAATTGAAAATTTTGATGGTTAAATATGCAGTAACTAGCTCTTATTATGATGATATATATTTTTGTTTACTGTTGCAATATAGGACAACAAGCTTCACTTTTTTTTCCACTTGATTTTTGGGCTTGTATCTCAATTGTGTGTCTTGTCTCGAGTAGGTGTAACACTTTGGTGCAGGTACTCAAGTCTCTGGAAACCATTTACCATCATCAAGAGTCATTTCCAAGCCCTCATACTTATTTAATCATTGACCTAAGGGGTTCCTCTCAAAATATCTTCACCTCCGTCTCAATCCCCCTAGGGTCACCTGAGATTCCCTCCTTGAGGTGATTTCTTCATCTCTAAAGTGAGGAGAGTACCTATCTAAGGTGAAAGTGGGTAGGTATTCCCATATTTATCACCATCTTGTGGATTGGGTTAGGATTTTCCCAACCTACAATTTGTCCAATAACAATCTCAATGTCATAAGGATATCACTATCCTTGTTTTTATGGTAATTCCACACATGTAAATGCATTTTAAATGAATATTAAGAATAAAGTGAAGGATCCATAATTATTAATGTGCACATAAATATTTGAGAATTCCTAAAGGTTAAAGAGATAAACATGTACCAACTTTATTGTGTTGAGAGGTGCTTTTTACAATCCAAGTGGGTGACACATGTTGTTGGATGTATGGGCTAACCTGGGTTCTACCTTAGTTATCCAACAAAGCCCTTTTCACCATCGTCCCTTCTGGTAAACCATAAGGCTACACCGCACACAAAGTGCACAACGTAGTCTCACCCAAGATGGTTTATGGGTGACTGCATGATGCATATGTCTGCAGTCGTGTAAGGGATCAAGGATGTTTTTTTTATTACTGCTCTTCTATTTTAACATGAATTCTACCACAATATTCATCAGATCTACCATTTTACTCATTCAATATCATCTATTATTCATACTTATTTTAATGCGCGCTGTAAATAAACCCTAACAATTGCATTCATATAACCATTCATTCATTATAAAGCATATAAAAGAACACATCACACATAAAAACACCATTTTACCATGGTTCACTCCCCCTAGTCTATGTCCACAAAGATCTTCTGCTTATTTCTTATTCTTCATCAAAATAGTGTTGTGTGCATTACATCATATGGTTTAAGAATAGTGCATGCGAGGTTGACCAATGTCGCACCAAGCTCCACAGCTTGCAACCTAACTCTTAGTTACAACTCAATATTTACTCCATCTGATCTTCGTAGCTCTCAACAAAACACATATTGTAACTCAAAACTCAAAAGGTGCTTCAAATGATCCTCTCATACAAAAAGTGATAATGAATTACTTCATCAAAGATTAGATACCTCTATCTACCTCATACATCTTCTATTTATACTACAAAATGGGTAAAAAAACTTACATTATGACTCAAAAACCATAACTCTAAGTGGACTCCACTTGTCCAATTTCTAACTACCTTCCACATGGTTGGTCTTCGATCCAACCATTCCTTCCGTTGATCTTCCTTCTTTCCTAGCACATTGCTTCCTTTTCCCTTTGTCGCCTTGGTCTTGCTTCTTTTCTGGTGTGCGTTGATTCCTTTGGTCCATTCTTCCTTGCTTACTACGCTTAACTCCAAAAATTGTCTTCTCTAACAAGCCCCCAACACTAATTTGTGGCTCATCCCAAGCCACTTAGGTCGTGTGTGCCTTTTGCACAGATTTCTCCAACTCCTGGAACTACTTTTCCAGTGCATCCACTTGTTTCTTGGCATGCACACTTTTCTCTATCAAGGTCTCCATGACCTACGTTGTGACATGCTCATTCAACACTTGTATGCTATATGAATGCACCTCTTCCATGTTGGATTTCTACATTTCCAACGTTGTTATCATTTGTTCTTCTTATTCTTGTAGGGGCTCCAACTAAGCCTGTTTGATCTGTTGTTCCTCCTGGATTATCTTTTATTCTACTTGCAGGTTTTTCATTTCTTGTGAGTCCCTCAGTCTCAGGGGTATGGCTATTGTCTTCGGCCTATGTTTTATATTATGAACTATTGTATTCAACTTCTTGTATTTCTGGTCCAATTGCTAGATCCTTTCATCTTTTGCTAGTATTTTCCAAATTTGTGTGGTCCTCTCGTAAATTTTTGTTATTTCCTTGACTTCCAGTGCAATCTAATATTTTTGTTATGTGTCTTGTTGTTCTCGTTCGGATATGACCTATGGCGGGGTAGTTGGTGTCATTTTATCCACCAACTCTCTTATCTCCTACTTGTATTCGTCCATTGTATGTGCTATTTTCTATAGCTTTTCTTCTATGTTGATTTCTCTTGCTAATGATCTCTCCAGAATTGTTTGGAATACTTCTTCCAGTCTTTGCTCCTGTATCTCTGTGCACCATTTTTATTTCTCATGTTCTATCCATACTTCTCTCAGAACTATCACTAGTACCTCCTTGGCTATCCTAGTTGTCTCCAGGTTTTTTGCATCCATCCTCACCCTTGATTGAACCTCTTGCGCTACACCCATCCACAACTTATATAAATATTTTGTTGGAATATTGGGTAGCGCCAAGTCCAACTATTCCACATCCTTCAAGGGTCGCTGCACAGTTTCCTCATTTATTTGTAACATAGTCTAACTTATCTAGAATGTCGCACTCCCAACTATTTCTGTATGGATTGTATCCTTCTATTCATGAATTGGCGCCTGCTGCACTGTGATTCTCTGATGTGTGACAATGAGTTGTAAGCTCTCCATAAATTCTTTAACTTCCATTATCTTCATCATAAGTTCTTCTCTCTAAGACTCTGTGACATAGAGTGCTTCCTCTCCTCGGTCGTACACCTTATCGGCTAATAAATCTGCATCATCTCCTGTGATTGTGAGCTCAATGGGTTTATTCTGTGCCCTGATATTCTTCCTTTGTTACCCCATCTACATGGTTTATTTCCTCTTTTCTGTCTTCGTAGGTTTTTTGACCTTTGGTATTCTTCTAGTCCTTGTCTCATGATTTGAGATGTCCTCTTTCTTTTGTGCTTCCCCATTAGTTCTTTCCACACTATTAGTTCCTAGCATTGAGGCTTGGTATTGTTTCCTTCTTCCTTGGTTTCTTTGTTTCTATGCCAGTACCTGTAGGTTTGTTGCACTCGACTGATTTTCTAGTGTTTACAGCTGGGCTACTAGATTTCTTCCCGGTAGTAGCTTATGCATGTTCCTTTCCCTTTATTCCTTTCTTCCTTTCTAGTGGCACCATCTATTGATTTGACCATTGTGCAAGTGCCCACTAGAATTCTTTTGTTGTAATACAATAATGAAGCTTGTGCCATCTCTTTTTAGGGTCTCTTCTTGCTTGTATCCATGTGTTATGTCTGGATGCCTTAAAGTTGGCTATCCCCTCATGTACCTTCACAACTTCAAGTGAGATTCCCCATGTATTTTCAATCTTCTCATGCATCTCTTGGATATACATGCCAAATATACTTGTGTTGGTTTTCCTTTGCTTGACATTTGTGTTGTGTCGTAAAGTTTTGTACCTTTTTGCGCCACATCTTCCTGCCCTTCCAAAAAAAACTGAATACTTTGGTTTCTCCCATGCATTTAGGGCTATCAAAATTATTAGCCAGGAATAGTGGAACTTCGTTCTAGCATCCTGCACATCCTTGAATTATTCTAAGAAAAGGTTGAGAAGATACAATGCCGACCTCATAACTATTCCTTTTGCGCACTGCACAGCTGTTGTGACCACCCCTACATGTGCCTCTTCTTTGCAACATTTCCTCAATAACTTGCAAGCCATTAATTTTGTCATGAATTTGGTAGCTTGGTCATTAATGTTCTTAATAATCACCCCCCTGCTACCTCTGTTTGTGCCAACTTTTTCCTTTACCTCTTTTGCGATATCTTTTTCCTTCATTTGTTCATCGAGGTATTGCTCTGGATTTACCCCATCTATCGGTAATCATGTCAAATTGGCAATTAGGTTGACATCTATCAGGACAAGTCTGTACATCCATAAAAATCATCCATGTATGTGCACCAACAGTTGTTTGACGCATGCATTGACATCTCTCCTCCTTTCGAAATGAGAAATTTCCAATAAATTCATGATGCCAGAATTGTAAAGTCCGACTATCCACTATTTGGGATCCATAATTGGGATTTCTTTCAAATTTGACCCCCTATTCTCCATATATACCTCTTG
>JASDQU010586585.1:117660-159659 GCA_032191745.1 Picea mariana | reverse complement strand
TACCTTATCATGTATGTTCAAGGAAGTGTAGAAGGGAGGGGATGAGTCATTCCTGTCCTCTACCATAGGACCTAGGATAACTGCACGCTTTTCATCTTGTAAATTGATGCAGTCTGTGGGAAGGTATGAGGTATCGGACTATAGAAGCTCAGTGAAACTCTTCTTGAACTCTTCATGTTTAATTAATTCGGTGAGGGGCACAGGGATTCTGATCTTTTGTATTTTGTTCTCGAAATTAAAAGAAGATGGAAGCTTAGGGATTTCTCTTACTTCGGGAACATGACTCTAGACTCTGGGAGAGGGGGGTTGATGCTTCTTACCTCTGTGATTTTCTGCTGCTTCATCAGCAGGTTTCTCAGCTCCCCGCTTAGGAATATCAGGTGCTACAGTCCTCTTCTTAGACCTCAGATCATATATGCCTTGGTTGCCACTAGCCTTGTCACTCTTGCTCTATTCATTTAGCTGATTGTCCATGAGAGACTCCTCGTGTGCTATTGAGTGAGATGAGGAAAAGGAGGAGTGTCTCCAAAGCAGTGTATTTCATGATCAAGCTCATTTGTTTCCCCTTCTTCCCCCTCGGCCACAAAGTTGTTTTGAAAAGGGGCCTTAATTTTCTTGTCTTCTTTGTCTCTTTGCATAGTCCAGGGAGCAATATTGTTTGGCCTCTGAAAACCTCCTTTGTTTTTGATGTTCTAAGGGCCCTTGTATGCTTGCGTCCTCTCTACCTTCATTATTTCCATCTCTGCAGACAGAGACTTCACCATCTTGGTCAGTTCATCTACTTGAAGGTGGGGCACCGATGGGCCAGAAGTTGAGGCTTTAGATTTTTCCTTTTTCCTGCCCGTGTCAGCCTCGTTCCTCAATCTATCAGCTGCTAATACATTGGATTCCACTTCTATGGCTGCATATTTCATTTGAGCTAAGGAGGTGGCTCTTCTTTCTCTCAATAAAAGATATAAGTCTGGGCCAAATGCACTAGCATAGAAAATCTTGGCCGAGGCTTCTGAGAGATTTATTTCATCAAGGATCTTATTATACATCTTATTGAATATTTTGGAGAAGTCAGAGACAGACTCCCCTTCCATATTCTTCAAAGACCCGAACTCTGTCATGTAATACATAAAGTCCTTCCTATCTCCCCACTGCCTTAGGAAGGCACTATCCAAGGCTTCAATTCCAGCAATAGATTCGGGGGCTAATCCTCTAAACCATTTCCTTACCTCACCATCTAGGCTCTGGACAAAAACCCTCATTTAGACATCTTCATCTCCAATGTTTAGGTTGTCTCCATAACTGTAGAAAGCAGCCAAGGGCTCTTCCGCGGTTATGTCCCCTTCTCCCGTGAACTTGGGCATATATTTCAAGTAATCTCCAACAGGGAAAGGATTCATGGGGTGCGGTAGGATTAAGGGAGCATACCTAGCAACAACTATGGTGTCCATTCTATTCAGAGGGGGATTAGCACCAGCCATAGGAATATTAGGTGGAGGAGAATTTGGAGGAGAAGGGGTTAATAAGGGGGTTACTGAGAATGAGTCTCGAAGTGGAGTGGGAAACAAGAGGGGATTTAAGGAGAAGGCTAACGAGCTCAAGTCAACAGGTGCTCCTCTTTTCACAGGAGTGGTTAAACTGGGCATGGGGGAAACTTCTACGGTCCTAGGTCTACGCCAGGGTATAGCTTTGGAGGAGAGGGGAGTGACAAGGATTTCTCTCTCCAGTCCCAGACTAGGAGGGGAAAACTCAGCAGGAAAAATCCCAAAATTTAGGAAACGAGAAACTTCTAAAGGAGGTCGGTCAAGATTCTGAGAAGGAGAAAATGGAGTTCTTACAAAAGGTGATGGCGGATTACCTGGTTCGACGGTGGAAGCTTCTTCTTCTGGGGCCTTTCCTTTTCTGAGAACCACCTCTGGATCAGTTTCAGGTGTAGCTAGAGGCAGCTGTGGATGAGACCGCGTGTGTCTACCTCTGAAAGCCACAATTAACATGGCTGGTTCATCACAGTGGAGTCATCACAATGGAGTCGCCAGGTGCACAACAACAGTCTTGATAATTCTAATATCTGATGCACCTTCAGAATCAGTTGATCGTTGTCGTTCAATCCCAGGGAAAATATTCAACTTCATCCCCGGCAACGGCTCTAGAAATGTTAGCGCTGGAAGTCTCTCCTATATTGCTTGTAGGAGCAGAGCCCAATGCCCATTAGTTTTTTATGTCACGGTTTGATAAATGGGATGATCAGATGGGTAGAGACTCAGGGAGGTATCGCTCAAATTCAGGGACTGGGTCTGGTACGCAGGGAACAATTGAGGTCTTGATCTAACTTTAGTCAGGGGGTTGATTTAAATATGAGCAAGTGGAAGACTTAGGAGAAGAATGGACAAATTACCTCAGGCAACAGGCCTTTCGGTGGTCTGTAGGGGAAAAACTCTGAACGCAAGATCCTCCTGGTTCAGGGCTTCGAAAAACTAAAAAGAAAACTTGACTGGATCCTCCAATTCCAGGTCGCTCAGCGAGGAGAATTTTACAGAAACCGATTAGAAAAGAATGACTATCAAAATGATCCAACCTACATTATCCTATGATAATCACACTCGACTGGATCCTCCAATTCTGAGATGCTCTAATACAGTATAAACAAAGACATGAAAGGAAACTGACATCCATCAGGAAAGAAGTCTCAAAAGTCCAGAAATAACTAGAACACAATTCTTCATTAAAGATTTTACAACTGGGAGCCTTTCTCAACCATCGATGCTTACAAAAATACAATTACTGAGTCTATATACTCAGAAAATTTGCCTAGTAGTGACCTGTTCAAATACAATTACTAAGTCTATATACTCAGAAAATTCGCCTAGCAGTGACCTGTTCAGTCCTTCTAGTCTTGGTGTCCCTTTAG
Source organism: Picea mariana (assembly GCA_032191745.1). Classification (NCBI taxonomy): domain Eukaryota; kingdom Viridiplantae; phylum Streptophyta; class Pinopsida; order Pinales; family Pinaceae; genus Picea; species Picea mariana. The sequence goes on along the minus strand of JASDQU010586585.1, from coordinate 156,760 downwards.
CCAAATTGGGACGGGTAATCACTATTGGACCCCACCTCATCTACATATGGCTCCTGTAAGAGGAGTAGCTAGGTCATTAAGATTCGGGCTAGCGTGCGTAGACCTTCTCCATCCAGTCAAGGGTTCAGCATGGCCTCTCTGAAAAATTGGGTACACAGGACCCTCTCGAGTAGACCGCTCGCCAGGCCCTCCATACCCCAAACTTAATGAATGAAAGGAGGTCTCAACCACTCTATCACATCTTCATTTATTCCAAGTGAAAACCAGGATCGAGGTCTCACCAGATGATGCCTGGCAATCACGATGATCCTTTCATCGATCAGACCCGATAAATTTGGCCCCCCTACACACAACTCCTTTCCTCCTCAATGACCATAGGCTGCGACCCTACGCCTGTTTTCCAGAGTGATGTTGGTGCTTCGGGGTTTGGAGTTTCAAGCTGCAAGGTGATGAGGGACTTTTACCCCTCGATATCTCAACTGCCGATATGCCGACTTGACTAGATCCTGCGCCACGTGCCATTGGATTGGACGATCCAAAATTCACTCGACGCTGCTGTGGGTCCCAGATCCTGGGCGCTTTCGACGCTTTGGGGTTCGATGTTTTGAAATACAAAGTGATATGAGACTTTTACCTTCCAAACTTGCGATTGCTGAAAGCTGATGCGACTAGATCCCACGTTAAATCTCGGGCAACTTGGAAGCCCCGAAATCTCGATGACCATCGATCAGCTTTGTAGATGGATCTCAGCTGGTGAAGACAAAACTTTGCCCGCTAACTTTCTTAGGGGTCTGAAATCAGGCTTTCTACGTTGTGCTCGGGCACATCTCGTGCGACTCATTGACCAGAAGGCCCTTGTGCCCCATACAAGAAATGTTACTAACATATTGTACAAATAATGTTTGTGAATATGAAGCTTTAGTGCTAGGATTAGAAGCTGCTAGAAGGATGAAGATTAAAAAACTTGAAGTCTTTGGTGACGCTGAGTTAATTATAAAACAGGTGAATCGGCAATACCAGGCCAAGCACCCTAGATTACGGTCTTATAGGAATTGTGTCTGGGATTTAATCGAGAACTTCTTCTCATCTGTGAATTTTCATTTCAATCCAAGATCTGAAAATCAGCAAGCTGATGCCCTAGCTAAAGCAGCATCAACTTTCACACCCCCAATTTCCTTTAAATTAAAATATCACATTCAAATGAGACATCTCCCTTCAATACCAAATAACATACAACATTGGCAGGTCTTCGAGGACGATGAGTAGCTTCGAAAGTTTCTTGAATTATTAGATGAATTTTCAGAAACACATACTGATCAGGAAAATCAAAATGATCATGTTTGGATCATGCAGGAGGGGGAGGATTCTAAATAATTTCATGATAAAATTGCAAATCACCGAATGCTTGTTCTCAAGAACAACCAAATCCCCAAGGGTCTAATCCCTTTGGAGAGACTTTTTAATCAAGATGATGTACCTTCTAAAACTACTCTACAACCCCAACCAGACGAGGTTGAAGATTGTAATATAGGAACTGAAGAAAATCCCCGAATGGTTAAACTGTCCAAATATTTATCAACATAAAACAAAAATAAGTACACAGAGTTGTTAAAAAAAAAATATATGTTTTCGCATGGTCATATGAAGAATTGAAAACATATGACACCTCTATAATCAAACATAAGATACCTCTCAAACCAGGTGTTAAAACTTTTAAACAAAAACTCCGACAATTTAACTCTATTTTATTACCTGTTATCGAACGAGAAGTCAAAAAACTCCTTGATGCTAAGATAATTGTACCCCTAAGATATTCTAATTGGGTAGCTAATCTTGTTCTAGTTAGAAAGAAAAATGGGTAAATTAGATTATGTGTTGATTTCAGGAATCTTAATAAATCTTCTCTCAAAGATAATTATCCTCTGCCTAAAATGGACCATGTTCTTGAAAAGTTAGTAGGGGCTAATAGAATGTCAATGATTGACGGATTTTCAGTTTATAATCAAATTGTCGTCAGTGATCTTGATAAAGAAAAAACTGGCTTTACCACTCCTTGGAGCACTTTTATGTACGATAAAAAGCCATTTGGATTGATGAATGCAGGTGCTACTTTTCAATGCACAATGGACATTGCTTTCATTGGCGAACGGGACAAATTTATAGTCATCTATCTGGATGACCTCACTATTTTTTCTAAATCAGATGAAGACCATGTGATTCATCTCCAACAAACATTTGAAAAATGTCGTAGGTTTGGTCTATCCTTAAATCATAGGAAGTCTCATTTTGCTATGCGAGAAGGAAAATTGTTGGGTCAAATTGTATCTAAATATGGAATTATAATTGACCCTAAAAGAGTAGAGGCTATAGATACAATAGCTATTCCTAGGAATGTGAAAGAAATTCAATCATTTTTAGGAAAAATAAATTTCTTGAGAAGATTTATTCCTAACTTCGTTGAAATTGTGAAATTGATAACAGATATGCTTAGAAAAAACAATGAAGTAAAGTGGACAGCAGAAGATAAGGCATCCTTTGCCCATATTAATAAGGTTATAAGCGAGGCACCAGTACTAGCGAGCCCAGATTATCTCAAAGATTTTCTTACTTTTTCGTTTGCCTCAAAACACACGCTTGCTACTGTACTCCTTCAGAAGAACGAAGAAGGTTTCAAGCAACCGATAGCCTTCTTTAGCAAAAGTCTTCGAGATGCTGAACTTAAATATAATATAATGGAAAAGAAAGCGCATGCTATGGTAAAAGCATTGAAAGCTTTCATAACTTATGTTTTACATTCTAAAGTGATTGCATATGTACCCACTAGTGTTGTAAAAGATATCCTGGTCCAAGTAGACAGTGATGGTAAAAGAGGAACATGGCTTGCAAAAATTCAAGAGTTTGACTTGGAGGTTAAACCGATCAAATTGGTAAAGGGATAGGGTTTAGCTAAACTTTTAGCTGAATATAATTTCAGGGCTCTTGGAATAAACGGTTCTCAGGAGGAAGAAGGATGGGTAGACGTGAATGAACTTGAGGACCAAATAGTCGAAAACAGGATCAAAGAGAAATTCGCGTCGTTGAATTGGTACAAGGACATAGTAACATAATTATTGACACTGAAATGTCCAGCTGACTTGTGTCCATCAAAAGCTAGAATGCTAAAGCTGCATGCAGTTAAATACTGTATTTCCGAAAAACGATTATACTAGAAAGACCCGCTTGGTTTCCTCTTGGTCTGTTTGGTCGAATTAGAAATAGAAGAAGTCATTGGGCAATTTCATGAAGGAGTATGTGGAGGACACCACGCTTGGAGGGATACGGCATATAAAATCCTGAGGGTTGGTTATTACTGGCCTAAACTTTTCCCAGATGTCAATGCTAAGGTATGAGCTTGCAGTCCCTGCCAATTTTTTGCAGGAAAACATAAACTACCAGCGATGCCCTTGGTCCCTGTCAAAACAGAAGGCCCTTTCCAGCAATGGGGACTAGACTTCATAGGTGAGATTAATCCTCATTCAAGTTCCCAACACAGATGGATCTTGACCGCTATAGACTATTTCACCAAATGGGTGGAAGCTATCCCAACATGGAAGGTTATTGATTTAGTAGTTATAGACTTAGAAGAAAATATCTTGTCTAGGTTTGGATGTCCTAGAAACATTGTCACAGATAATGCGCAGACTTTTAAGTCTATGGAGATGGTAAGATTTTGCCAGAAATATAATATTGTGCTGGGTCATTCCACAGCCTACTACGCACAGGGAAATGGTCTGGCAGAATCTTCAAATAAGAGCTTGATCAGTATAATCAAGAAAGTGTTAAACGAGAATAAAAAGTCTTGGCATTTGCATTTAAAATATGCTCTGTGGTAAAATCAGATAGGCACAACAAAGTCTATTGGTACTTCTTCCTTTCAAATGGTATATGGAACAGATGTAGTGTTGCCCATAAATTTAGAACTTCCTGTGATGAAATTATGGCAAGACGAGAAGGAAGAACCAAATCCTCTCACAAGAAGGATAAATCAGCTGATTGAAGTTCAGGATATAGTGGATGAAAAGTTGCAGAAGTACCAAGATGACATGAAGGTATTATTTGATCATAAAGACAAGGACAGGAATTTTCTCCCCGAAGATCTGGTTTTGAGGTGGGATGCTCAAAAAGAGGATTCAGGAAAAAATGGTAAATTCAATCATATTTTGTATGGACCATTTAAAGTAGCATCTTCTGAAGGAAAAAATTCATTTCTGCTTGAAAATTTGGATGGTAAGATCTTGAATTCCCCTGTTAATGGGTGTTTTTTAAAGCATTATATGGAATAATTAATTTACAGAAAATCTCATTGTATATACCATTTTATTTTTCATTTTTAGAAAATCTATTTTCATCTTGTAAATAAATAAAAATAAAATAAAAATTAGTTAAGTTTTTATATAAATTTAAATAAAAAGAAAAAAAAAATGAGTCTAAAAGGTTATTTTTGAAATCACAACCTTTGTTTTATGGATTACAGATTGTTGAACTTTCCCTTTATACCCTCGATACTATCTTTCATGTTTCCGGGATTTCTTATCAAAGTAGGAGAGATTATGTATTAACCTTTAAAATCAACAAATGATTAAATTCAGTAAGACCAGTCTTCATATTTCTTATTCTCTGACTAAAGATGGTTATGTTTGGGTTGATTTTAATTCTCTTAGGTTTCTTAACAGTTTGTTTGAGGATTTTAAGCTTGCTCAAAAGAAAACCCCTGAAAATAATCTTTCCCCTTTTCTCTATAGACTGAGGGGTTTCGAAAGTTGAGAAAGATTGGTCTAGAATAATCAAAACAGGTTGACAAAACTCTATTGAAAATTTTTACACAGATAACCACCCCTGATATTTTAAGTATCACTGATTGCCCCCGCTTCGTATGCACAAGCTAACTATAAGACAGATGGTGAAAGGAAATTCATATTTGATTGCCCCCATCTAGTCCCACAGATGATGAAAGGAAATTCATTTAAATGATTTCCCTCGTCTAAATAAAAAGAGACAGATAACTTCACCGGGGTACTGAACGGGCCTACTGGCAGTGAAGAAATATCTGAATAGAAAAATATAATTAGCACTCGAAGAGGTGAAAGGAAATTCAGTAAAAAGGGATAGATAACTTCATCGGGGTACTGAACAGGCCCGCTGGCAGTGAAGCAATATCTGATGTATCTGTAAGTTTTTCATACTCATCTTTCACTCTATTCTAGTTATCAGTTTTTCAAGACCGAAAATTCGTCTTAAGTCATGATAGAGCTCCCCAATTAAAAATTAAAAATTTTATTTCGATTGATGCAAGCTAAAATTTACAAATTTGTTGAGTTTCCTAAGATTGTTTTAATCATCTTAATACTAACTTAAATTCAGAACAAGAAAGAGAATATTACGAAGAAGACTACAACTAAGTTTAAAGCAAATAAGAAGTTTTGAAATGAATTTCAAAGGATGGAATGAAATCTCTTTTTCCTCTCCTTTAACAGTTTATCAATGATAAACCCTTGACACCATTTACCCAATGAAGGCACTGAGTCTACATGTTCTCCTCGTCCCACAGGGAGATGAGGTCCCCAGTTGGAGCCTATGTTGAAACAAAACTTGATTTTTTTATCCTTAAGGCCTAGACTTTTATTTTTCGAGTTTCGGCTTTCTGAAAACAATAGTTTCATCATTTCTAAATCCACGATACCTTTTTTATAAATTTGTTTTTTGCATAATGAACGGAAAAAAGTTTACAAAAATAAAATTTCTCCGATGCTTTTTTGAAAATTATTTAAAACGGGTTGTAATTCCAAATTTGCGATTTTTTAATTTTAATGTTAAAGAAATCGGGATTCAGGGTTTTCAGTAAATAGATGTTTGATGCAAATTGAATCACGAAACCCCGATCCCCAATTTCTTGAAACATTAGAACCTTAAATTAAGAAATGAATTAGTTTAATCTCTTCTAAGAAAGGTTTAAGGTTAACATAATTATGTCACAATTTCGGGATTCATGGTTCTATGAGAGCGCGTCTTTTGTCATCATGTTTCCTGAAATCCCAATTTCTGAAATCTCGATTCATAAATCATGTTAGATTAAACTAATTATGTTTTGTCCCTAATCATGATTATTCAGTTAATTAAGAGAAGTTAAATCTTTCTTGAAAAAAGAAACAAGCCATCGCGATTTCACAATTTCGGGATTTGCGATTCTATAAGAGCGCGTCTTTTGTCATCAGGTTTCCCGAAATCCTGATTTCCGAAATCCTGATAGGGTCTAATCTCGATTAATTAACATGATAAGAAACGTTTAAATATTAATTAAAACATCACGATTTCGGCGATCGGGCTTTTCCGAAGACATACCTTTCGACATCAAGATTTTTGAAACCCCGAAAAGTGATGTTTTCAGATTTAATCATGATTAGTGTTAATTAACCTTTCAGTAAAAGCAAGATTATTGGTAATCATATTAAACGTTCATTTTTTGCTCACTCATTAAGCAGGTGTCTCATTTTCTTCAAAACCCAAAGGTACTGAAATCCGGGCATTAAAAAGCGTATCTCAGCAAAATATCTTTGCATTAAGGGTTTTAATTTCATGTTAGCTCTGCAAATCTCATCTTTTTTAAATATATTCAAAATAAACTTTCGAACGTCTGTGTGTTTCATTTCAAGCTGAGCTCTTTCATACATTCTCTGTGATGGGTTTTCAAATAAATGTAGAGTCATGGCACCCAGAAAGGCACTGAAGAAGAACGAAGATGCTCCCAGGATCTTAGTAAATTTTTTGGGAAAATGTGTTCAGTGCGTTGAAGTGGAGAAAGCAAGTTTGTCAACGAAAGCTTAAACTCTTTTAAAATGTTTTTATCATTTAAGATTAGAAGGAAATTGTAAACGGTTGACATTATTTTTATGTAACTGTAATATTAGGGAGTTGGTTAGTCGCTAATGAGAAATTTGTGTGAAAATGTATAAATATAGTTTCTAAAAGCTGAGAAAAGGCTTCGGAATTTTTGGAGATGGCCTTTTTGTAATATCAGTTTTCAAATACATCAGAATATATATCACAAACAAGATTCTGGATCCTGCAAATTTGCAACTGTGTTTTCTCCCTGTTATTTATTCTCTATCGAATTTTTCCTTTTAATGTTATTCTAACGAGAAATCAATTTGAGGTTATATACATCATTGATTTATATTTTCAGGTTGGTTTGGATGTCAAAAGAGTTACAGTTTTTCTCTGAAATTGCTTTAGTAATTTTAAGACCTGTAAAGCTTTTATTCCTTAATACTTAACCCTTGTTAGAAACCATGTTTTCCTTTCATCATTGTCTATTGAAGTATGAGATTATTTCTTGATTAAAGCCTCATATTTTTCTGTAGTGTTTGTTGTTATTTTTTAGATTCTCGAAATTGTTACAAATCCAAGAAACGACCTTGAATGTGTTTACATTACTGGTTGGATTTTAAAATTGTTTTTCTTATTCTCATCTCTAAAAAATTTTAAGTAACAAATTGATTTAAAACTTTCTATAAATATATAAGGATTTATCCTTCATGACTGTTCCAAGTGTTAGACAACCCAACATTGAACCCAGACTCCAAGATCAAACTAGCATCACATTGAACCTATTTAATACCATTTTACAAACATCAACTAACCAGGTAGAATTAGAGCGATCATGGGCTGCAATTGAAAGAGACATTAGCATCCAGGAACAACAAGAAGCAAGGCAGAGACATTTGAGAAACTGATTCTGTTTTACTCATCTTTAAAACTCTTATTCCCAAATCATTCCTTTAAATCATTCACGGATGCCTTGATGGTATGCTTTATATCCTCAAAGCATAAACTCAGGAACAACAATGATGATAGTCCTCATGTTCTAGTCATGATATAGTCTATACAACTATGTTGATGCTACCAGGTGAATGGTATGTTTTGTGCTCAATATCATTACCTGTAATACCTCCCTAGCTAAGAGGGAGTGTTGATATTATGGTAGTTGCGGGAGGTATTTACCTCCATGTGTAAACCTGACAAGGATAGAATACTCCAGAAAGAAAGAAGAAATCCTAATGAGTTGGCTAATAACCCTAGAAAAATTTCCATCTCAAGAAGATAATTTATATTAGGTTATTAGCCTCCAAGAAAAGAAGTTAGCCAAAAATAATAATATATATTGAACAGAAAGATACCCAGAATGAGAAGTCATCCCAGGTAGTTAGCCAGAATTATTATAAATACAGGAGGCCAGTTCTCATTATGGCAGACAATCTCGGAATTGCAGAGCATCACTTGTGTGCACTGCAGTTGCCCAGTTTCTGTGCAGGTTTGGAGGAGAGTTGTCATTGTAGCTGTTGTAGCTAACAGTTACGCTTGGACTATCTCTTGGCTAGGGTTTGTACTATCTGATCAGACCTTGTTGGTGAACTATCCTTGGGGAAAGGTGCACTACCCTTTGTTTGGCTATCTAGCATAAGTTTTTCTTCTGGAGTGATTATTTGTCAAGGTTAAGGTGCTCGGAGGGTGGATCCGGCCTATGGTTGGGTGACAATAGAGATATTGTCAATGGTAAAATGAGCACATCCATTATATTCTAACAAGAAGATCATGAAATAGGTACATAATTATCGTGACAAGCTACTTGACAAGATGGGCAAAGGAAAAGCTAGTTATAGTTTGGAGTGTGGAGAGAAATGTGCGAATATTATTTTAGAACATAGTTACAAGGTTTGGGTGTCCTAAAGTACTTATGAGCAACCAAGGGACTCACTTTTTTAAGAAGACAATTACAAAATTGATAGAATATTTCTAGATTCATCATTGGAAAAGAAATCCATATCACCCAGAAGTTAATGGAACTGTGGAGACCTACAATAAGATACTAGAGAATGCATTGACCAATGTGTGCAATGTAGGAAGGGATGACTAGTATTTAAGGATTCTTGTAGTTCTTTGGGCTTATAGAACTACATGAAAGAAGTTGACAAGTCAAACACCCTTTATATTAGTATATGTTCAAGAAGCATTCATGCCCATGGAGTTTATTGTACCAATTATGTGCATTGTTGTGATGGTATACCTTAGAGATTTCAGTGAAGTAGAAGAAACACTATCACAGTTACTGATATTAGAGGAAGACCAATTTTTCACAGGGTTCCATCAACAAGTACAAAAGGCACAAGAAAATGTGTGGCATGATAGACACATCACGCATAACAAGTTCTAGACATGGGATATAATACTACTCTATGATAGTAAGTTCTTATAGAACCCAAATAAGTTCACGATGCACTGGCTAGGGCCATACGTGATCGAATATGTAACATATCCAAGTGTTGTTTGGTTAGCATAGTTTATGAACAAGTCGTTGAAGGACTAGTGAATGGGAGTAAAAAAAACCTGTATATGGACGGTTCTCTTTCCATGCACTAGGAGAGTTGCATGAACTAAATTGTATAATAGTGTAGTATAAGAAGAAAATGTAGAAAAAGAAAGAAAAAGAAAATGGTGCATGACATAAGTCGAAAGTTGAGAAATCGAAGAAGTTAATGTTAGCAGGTAAAGAGGAAAAGAAGTAAAATGTCATAGAAGAAAAAGAAGTAGGAAGACGAGCACACAAATGAAGGAAGAAAGACCATGTAGAAAGAAGATATTGTGAAGAGAGATGAGATCGTGTAGAGAGAGAAGAGATTGTGAAAATGATAGCTAAGAGAATTTAAATAAATCCATGATAGGACATGTAGTAAATATTTACCATGAAGGAGAAGTAGTGGTGTTGCATAACATTAATTGCATATTGATTTGAAGATATTAAAATGTTGCAGAATCAAATGTATAATTCGCCAAAGATATGGAGTTGATGGAGCATTAGGGAAGATAATGAATTTCAACCACTAGTGGATTAGACAAAAAGTTCATGTGTGAAGGGAATTAATAGTGGGCGATGCAGTATAAAAGAAAGAAAAGGGTCGACGAGGGAAGGTTATTGTCATTCATAATTTGCATAGAAAGTCAAGTTTCAAAGAAGAGTTGCAGAGGCAAAGTTTCAAAACCAGTTGGAAGTAGAGACCACTATTTCATAGGAAGGTGGCACCACCTAAGGAAACAACAGATTCAACGTCTGTACCAAAGAAACCATGGAGTCAACCTACAATTTCTTCACTCATTAAAGAAACACAAGAGACATCATACTCATAATAAAGATTACACATGGATTATATCATGCAGAGAAAGACATCCAAAAAAATAGGACCATTTACAGAAGGATGAGAAATATTCTCTCATGGAGCCACTGATTCCAGAAGGAGTGATCATCAAAGGGAACATGTTAGGTCTTATACATGCATTAAAGTATGTTGACCATGGAATCACCAATGAGAATAATTTTCTATAGTTATTAACCGTCAAGGTTTTGATCAATTCCATTATTTACAAGACTCATATGATAGTCATCGAGCCATAGATGTGAGCTAGGGGGTTGCAGAAAGTAGGTTGTTTGAACTTGTTGAATATGCCCCATTTTTGATAGAGACAAGAGATCAATGCTTGTGTAAAAATGATACTAATTTGTGTGCATGGGGGATACATGTGGCTTGATAGGTCAGTTTCCATCGATACAAACCTAATAGTATGTATTATCGATCTTCCATTGTAAGGGGGCGACTCACCCTTGTTTTATTTTACAAGAAGAATGAAAAATCACTAGCTAAGTGTATGAAGGAAAAATTCCTTACATTTTTTGGACGGGATGCATTGGATTTCACAAGTATATGTGACCCAACAATAAGTTTTTCGATGCTAACCTTGGACTGTAAGTTGTCAAGAAAGTTAAAAAAATATTAGGTGCCAACATTAACAGTGATAGAAGTAGCAAAAATATGTGTAGAGGGATTCCAAATGAACTGGGTAACATTCTCATTGAACCAATTTTTGAATGACAACGAGGAAGCATAGGATAACTGGAATGAGCTCCTTTATGCTTGATTATTGATTCTAATAACACTATTGGCTTGGAGGGATCCATATGACAGTTAGTTTTTATGATTCATGGAGAAGCCTTGTCTAGCGGCGTGGTAACAAAACCTATGGTATACTTCACATAAGGCATTCCAAATGGCCAGTAATGTTGAATTTTATATTTATACGGAAACTAGAAGGGACAACATCCAGAGGACACCATGCATACCACCTCAAGTGGTTGAGGAATATAAGTAAGTGGTGTGCTTTAACGTAGGGAATCACCACATGTATGTACAAGAAAAGAAGAAACAGGTTCAACAATGGCTTCCAACACAATATAGATTGATTGAAGAAGAGATGGGCCATATTACGGTCAATTGGGAAGATGAGTGGAATATTACACTAGTAGAAGTAGGGCCATCAGAGATGAAAAAATTGAAAGTACACGAGATCAATGAGGATGAAGAAGGAGGAGATGATGCGGACAGATAAAACAACTAAACATACAACACCGTGCAATGATAGGAAGAGGAAGGAGCTAGAGAAAAGGATACCCATACAACAACAACCAAAGTGTAAGGTTATCAAGGAAGTCTTTCTCTAGGATTTAACAAAGGAATATTTAGAGAAGATAGGAGACCAAGTGAAATAAGTCACTAAAGACACATTTCAGCGTGCAACACAACAATAGGAAGAGATGAACAAATCATGCATGAGAAGATGGCCTAGTTGCAAAAACTACTAGAAATAACCAACATATCGTTAGGGAGAAAGATGGAGGAGGAACCAATGAAAAGAACTACAAAGACTGGGGAGGCAGGGTTAGAAATATTACATTCCTTAATAGTCATAGGAAAATAAATATTGATTCAGCTGGCGACAGGGGAAATCAAGTTCCCCACGACAGTGATGCAATAATAGAAAAGGGAAATATGTCAGATTGGCTTAGTACTATCACAAATTCCAATAGAAGTATTGTAGGAATTATAATGAGTGTGACGCAAGAGATGAAATAGACCACAGAGAGGACATCCAACAAGTTAGTGAATGCTATGAAATGAAATGATACATTAGATATGGATTACAAGAAAGTTAAATAGGACTAAGATGAGGTCGTGTAGAAGGTTGAAAGCATGTAGAAGGAATTCGAGAAGGTATATAAAGAAATCCTAGAGGAACAGATAGAGATGGAGGCCCTAATGGAATATCAAGAAATCAAGATGAGTGAATCTATTCAAGGATTTCATGCATGGATAGTTGATTTAGAATCACATATGACACCAAGCACTCCACCTGAAGAGAGGGTGAAAAGGGAGAAAACCATGACAACAATGGGGGAAAGTATAAAGATTCTAGAAGTAGAGTGTTCTTTATTGTATATAGAAACCATGGGAATTTGGACACAACTCCGTGAGGATAAGAAGAAATAGGTGATTTGTTGGAAGATCCAAGATGCACAGGAAAATGCACATTAATTGAAATACATGATGGTCAAATTACTTCCGAGTGAGGTGGTAACAACAATGAGTGAGAACATAAAGTTGTATTCAGAAAAGAATCAACTAAGGGATGATCAATATGATAATGCACAATAGATGGAAGTACTATAGGAGGAAGCATACATAGTGACGAAAACCTTGGTAGCAAATAAATGCATAATCAAATAGGCAACTGATGAAGGTGTCGAGAAAATGAAAGGCAAGATCACTACCGAAACTGTTTACTAAATTTTGTAGAAGGAAATAGAAGTAAAGGATAAGGTTTGGACAGTGAAGAAAAAATTCATTGTTCATTGGAAGAAGGCCTTAGTGGATCGAGACGAGCCACATGTGAATTTTGTAGGCCTGTTGGATAGGAATTTTGGTTACATTTTGGGATTTGAGACATAGGAAAGTACTACAGGAGGAAGCATACATAGTGGCAACGACCTTGGCAGAAAATCAATGGATAATCAAATAGGAAGTTGATGATGGTGTTGAGAAGATGCAATCTCAGATCACTACCTAAACTATTTACTAAATTTTGCAGAAGGAAATATAAGTAAAGGAGAAGGTCAAGATAGTGAAGCAGACCTTCGAAAAATTCATGGCACATTAGAAGAAGGCCTAAGTGGATCAGGGCGAGCCACATGTGTGTTTTGGGGGCTTGTTGGATAGGAAGTTTGGTTACGTTTTGGGATTTGGGCCAGAATAAGTCAAAGAAAAAAAGGAAGTTAGAATGTGGACCAGAGCACATGATGGGAGAAAACTTTAATGAGTCAAAGAACACAAAAAAAGGAAGCGTGACGGAGAATCACACAAAAGGAGAAAAATGGTTATAGACCATTGGAGATTTTGTCTACTTTGTAATGGGATTATCCCTTTTTCTATGTATAAATATGTAATGGGTTTTTTGTTAGAGAGGTTGAAAAAAGTTAGTGAGCTATGAGGTTCCAAAAGTTAGTGAGTTCTGAGGTCGAAAGCTTTGAGGGTGGGAAAATATGATAAGTTCTTATTTTTTTTTCGGCAAGTTTTGTCGAGTAAAGGAATAAGTTTGAGGTATGGCTGAGGAGTAAGGCTCGCATTGTAGTAGAACGACTAGGCAGGTTTAGGAAATGTTATTGTTGCATATTTTGTAGTGCAATGCACAACTGTAAGAAGATTATCAATGATTAATAAAAGAATTTAGTCATTGTGGACGTAGCCCAAGTTGGGTGAGCCATGTTAAAACTCTATGTTGTGAGGTTTTGTATTTGCATGTTATGATGTTTAATGTTATGGTGCAATGATGATATATTATTATGTATGTTGAAAGTATGGTTCATGTGATATTTTTTCACACTGAGATAAATATTAGAATGAATGAATGTTAAGTGGGAGAATGTTGCTCATATAATATGTTGAGTGTTAAGTAAATATTAACTAATGGAAACTACACACCTGAGTAAATGATAGAAATAACATGAAGAATTCCTCAATTTCCCTCATCATTGTAGAAATTTGGTTCCTGCATCCCCTCTAGACGCCTTCGGTGAGACTTCACTTTCTCTGTACATGATGCCGAAAGGGTTAGTGTCTAAGGGGGGTTTTGTATAAAGATGATTAACCTCAGGTCTTCCCATTTTAATCCAATAGGGAGTGTACAATTGGTCAGCGGAGGATGTTGAGGCACACTCATCCCATATGGTTGATGTAGTTATTGACCATTTCTGAGCGATAATGGGAGAGTATGTTAACATAATACATCATAGGTTTACTGAGGGTGTAGTTGGAAGGGAATATGTATGAATGATTGACCTATTCACGTACTTCTAGTGATATCTTCATAGTATGGGGAAACACATGTGATAGATATATCTAGTGGAGATATGTCTAGCATCCATGAGCAGTCTAGACTCATTGCCAATGAGAGGGACAAACTTCCTTTCCTAGTATTTGAGATCAATTATAGAAATGGATCTATAGTCCATCACTTCACATGGATGTTTTTGCATGGTAGTAGGTTCATCCCTTACAGGTATTTTATCTTGGATTTCCAAGAAAGGAGATTTCATACTGGGAACGATGGTGAGATGATTATGATTCGAGTGTCATGGTGTCAACATGGTGGTTCTTTTATAAGGTTATTTTGGGACCCTATAATTTTAGTACTAGACAGTTCAAAAACTGGCACATAGACAAGAGTTAGTTCTTATTTCGATGATATTGGTTCCTTAGTAGAGAATTCCTTTGAGGGGTTTATCAATTTATTGCAGTATCCAATTTCTCTACTTAGTGGTATTATTTAGGAGGCCTCTTATATCCGCACCTTGCTAGATCACACATTGAGCAAAGGATAATTTGCATCTTCCAAGGTGGTTTGTTACCCTCATACCATTTTCAGTTTCATTCTCTCCCAGTCGATGGAGTGACAGGTTGTGATGGAATTGCTTGAGGGAAAACAATTTTTTGGAAGGGAGGATTCTAATGTCCCCATTCTCGAATTCCCCTACTTCACATTCAGAGGCGACCTTCCAAGTTTATTCCATACTAGCCAGAGGATTAAAGGGAGGTTAACTATGATGTAGGGAAATGTTCATGAGCTATATGGGCCCATGCTAGTCCATTCACCATGTTTCATCATCAGGATCATTTATACACAATCCTCTCTTCGTTCTGTGGCATTCCAACAATTTTTGTAATTTTGGTTATTATTGGGAATCATTTAATTAAACACACTAAATTTGTTATTAGGACCATATTATATTAATGGATACATAAGTGTAATAGCTCGTTCGAATCGGGATGGAAATATATAAAGTTTGGAATGATGAGAAATTGATTTATGATATTCGAGAATGTTTTAGAAGACAATTAATCACTTTCTGGTATCAAGAGGTGGTTTGAAAAGGGTTATAAAGTTAATTTAATATTCTTGTGGATTTGTAAAAGAGAGGAAAGATCCAAAAGGGGCTTGGACAAGTATAAAGGTAGGGTATAAATTCACCTTTCCTCATTATGATTTGATCTCTTCTTTTGGAGTTCTCTTGGAGCCATTGTTTCGTTAGGGTTTAGAAAAACCATTCCACAATTATAGTTTATTTTCGGTGGTGCAATATCCACCCTATATGTACAATAGGGGGATCCATATAGGATCTTCAACTCGGCTTCATTGTGGTCTATTATCAGTTTGAAGGTATAGATCCATGGGTTTTTCTAGTGATGACCATGATATCATTGAAGTGTTCAAGAAGTCCATAGAGTTTCTGAGGGATGGATCCATTTTTCTACATAATTGTTGTGGCATCATGGAGTGATCAGTACATGGGATTTTGCGAGTCCTTTCTCATTGTCTAGCCTCGTCCTGTGAGGCAACACTAGTTAGCCAACTTCATCCCATGAATACATTTGCAAACTAAAGTTATAGAGATACTTGGGAGCAATAACTGGATCACTGCAGTCAGTGTCAAAGTATCCCAACATCATCTCCAACAAGAGATTTAGACTTGGATAACCCTCATAGGGTTTTGGTATCATATTAAAGAGGGTTTGTATATTTGGATTTATTATTTATGTAGATTGGAGTAGGAGGAGATAAAGGCACTACATCAGGTTTTGGTTTCAGTTTTGTATGTTTGATGATTTTTCAAAGATGCTACAAAAACCCTAGACATTGTGTTATGCGATCAAAATTCCATTATTAATAAAGTACCATATTATCTCTTCTATTATATGGTGTATTTATATTGAATGCAACATGTTTGTCAAAATTTTTATCTATGGGTTATGATAAGAAAATTTATAGAAAGAAAAATGTTTAAATAAAGTCCTCAATCGGCTTAACAACATATGTGCTTGGAGAAGAACATAACAAGAACTACATATTGGATAGAAAACCATTATTTTCCTAGCATATTCTCATCTGGGATATTACATTCATCTTCCACTTACACACATAAAAATAAAGTGTAATAAGTGTGTGTTTGTATATATATATATATATATATATATATATATATATATATAGTATAATATGCATGATTATGTAAATCAAAAAACATACCTTAGTAGCGAGTCTTTCATAAACAATACACATTCTTTCAAAGCCATGGTTCATTCCTTCTCTCAAAATATCTTATGTTAGTTTATTTCCATATTTTTTTCCCTACATGTTTAATATGTCATGATAAATCATAGTCGATATAATTAATATAAAGGTTTCTTGTTGTTTCTTAATTATAGAAAAAAAGGAGAGCATTCACAAAGGGGGTGGAGAGGTTTCATAATAATAGCTCTGCAACTCGTAGGTTTAGGATTCTCTCTTTTCTCCAAGCTTAGGGTTTCAAGCCTCTCATGGTTGTGGCTGGAGCAGGAAGTGCAGATCTCTCCTCCGGTAGAATTTTATCTAGATTTTGCAATCATCCCCATGACCACGCTTTGATTCAGAATGACAATAGTCAAAATTGATTCATTAGTCAAAGAAAGGGTAAGGGTAAAAATCCATAGGCTAGAAGCCAACTAGTAAATCAAGGGAAAATAGAACAGAACCAAAATAGTTCTGGAACCACCCCAAGATTCTCTGTAAACACAAAGAGAATCCAAAGTATGAGATAATTTCTGCAAAACTTTAAATCTACATATAGTTTATGTAAGATCATGGATTCATAAGAAAATCCATGGGAATTTGTCCTACTGATAAATCCCTCGCCTGGTGGATAAAAAAACCTTGGAAAACCAAAGGTTAGATTGACCTCAAGTTGGGATCTAAAGGTATATTTATAACCATTCTTTTCCAATATGGAGGATAGATACTGCATCTTCGAAAATGGTCCATATTTCATCAAATCGGTAGGGATCCATTTTCTCCCATGGATAGAATGTTTCATTCTAGGGAATGAAGATTTCACCATTGCACCTATTTGGATCCACCTATATTATCTTTAGCATGATTTCTGCAGTGATGAAATTTTGGAAGGAATTTAAAATACCCTAGGATACTTTGTGAAGATATTTCATGTTACCAAGAAGGGTCACTACACCTCCTATGCTCATATATGTGTATACATGAACCTCCCCAAGGCCCTCATCGATTCAATTAGTCCCACCTATCAAGACAATGAATGGGTTCATGATCTAGACTATGAGAACATAACCTTTCATTGTCATAGATTTCATGAGCATGGACACCTCTTTAGATATTTTCGCTTGAATTCCCATACATATTAGGTTCATATCCCTCCCTCAAGAGACGTCGATGTCTTTGAGAAAATTTAAGAGAGAAGGAAATCTAGAAGAAACTTAGCTACTCCACACCCCAACAACAACATAAAAACAAGTAATTCCTTTGAAACTCTCTCCCAAAATAATTAAGGGAAAACGATCCTTACAAGTAAAATTGAGCATAAATGGTCTTAGATGACAACTATTCTTAGGATGATAATGCTAAGTGTCACAAAACCATGGATCTATACCATGTAGACCTTGTATATGAAGAAGAGGAAATCTAAGATGATTGCCTAGAGAATATTAATTTAGGATATGGTGATGAGATGGATATGGGTGAATTATATCTTTAATCCATAGCAACTTCTTGTGAGAAACAAGACCCAAACTCCATCCCAAAGAATTAATTCTAACTACTAAAAGATGCCCTGGTCTACAGAAAAATTTACAAAGAATCAGAATCCAAAGGTAATAACTATGTTCCCAATTTAGGAATCAAAATTCGTTCCTCTCATTATAACTCTAAACCCCTTAGATAGGATAAAAAAGAGGTCGTAGAAGTAATACACAACTTATACAATAATTTTGTGAACATGTTGTTAAATTGGGTCATAGTGCCTTGATGAATGGCAAATTTACCCCAACGCACCCCCATTTATCATTAATATTGTCTCTTGGAACATCATAGGCCTCAATGGTAAAACCAAACATAGGATTCTCAAGAAAATAAATCTCAAGGAAAATCCAACCATAGTCATGCTTCAATAAATGAAATGTCTAAATAATCTTTTGTTTTTTCTAGAAAATCGCATATGGCGGGGATCTTAGGCCATTTCTATTTATCTGGAGGGTTCCAAAAGGGGACATTCTCTCATTTGGAACCTGATAGAAGTATCCTTATCTAAATTCTTCTCAACCAAACATACTCTTTCATCTCCCTTACATCTAGTGGACTCTTCATAATTTTACTACGTCACCAATGCCTATGGCTTGCATTTCATCCTAGAAAAATTACACTTCCTTAGCTCTATCCAAAATCTAAAAACCATAATTTTGAATTCTCACTGGGTCATTGGTGGGGACTTCAATATTTTTACTTCCCTTGCTTAAAAAAGGTGTGGCATCAGAATCATATATTTTGACACTCATCTATACCTTGAGACCATTCAACTTCTTAATATAACAGATATAGAGACATGAAATGGCTGATACACTTAGAACAATCAAAGAGAAGGGAAGCACCAAGTAGCTCCTAGACTAGACCACTTCATGGTCTATGAAACCCTAATGTTATATGGTATTCAATTATCATCCTCCATTGTCCCATGTGGAGGCTCATATCATTTTCCTATAAAGATAGATATTGACCTCAAGGGAAGTCCCATCGATTAGCCTTTCTAATTTAGAATATTCTAGCTTGAACACCGCAACTTCTAGGAAAACATAAAACAATGGTGGAAATAGTTCGACACAAACTCCTGCTCCCCAATGTACAGGGTTCATCAAAATCTTAAGCACATCAATAAAATACTCAAAATATGGAACAAAGAAGAATTTGGAAATATTGTTAAATTTCAATAGGTGTTGGAAAATTGAATGGAGCAGGTCCAGGAGGTAATGATCCTAAAAGGAATAAAATAGAAACTAATAAAGGAGGAAATGAAACTTCAATCCTAGCTGGACATCATAAAAAGGAAGGAAGAGTATATTTGTAATAAAAAATCAAGGATCATATGCCTCCAATAGGGTGAAAATAATTTTAAATTCTTTCACCAATCTGTAGTGAAAAGGTGGCATCACAGTTGCATCACCTCACTAAATGACATCAAAGGTAACCTTTTCAATGAACATGTAGAAATGGAAATAGAATTGGTAAACTTGTTCAAATATTTACTCAGTGATCCTGAAGTGGAATGATGACCTTCAATTCATAAAATCACCTTCCACATACCCCATCTTGTCTCCCCAGAACAAAATAAGGTGTTGATCCATCCCATCTCCCCAAAGGAGGTGGAATAAGTGGTATTTGAAATTACTAAATGAAAATCACCAAGAATGGATGGATTCACTGCTGATTTATTTCAATATTTTTTTTCAATCATAAGACTTGATGTGTGGGCCCTGGTTTATGTAAAGTTTTCACAATGAACCTAGCTAGTAGAAAAATCAGACAAAGCTTGAGAGAGAGAGAACATAATAGAGACAAGATTGAAATAGAGAATGATTTATATTAAATGAATCAGTAAAATTTTAAAATACACATGATATACTCTAGATGTATAATTGAATGTTGCATAGTAGTGATCTAGAGAGATCTAGACACTCACTGACATAAATCGAAGGAATTTTCCACCTATTCCTAGTTAATGGGTGCATGCAATCATCATTTAACTGAGTCACACATGTAGAAATGAGAGAAACACATGAAATAAAAATATATTTGACCTATTAGCCACATTCATGAGATATGTGCCCTCCTGGTCAGTAAACGAAGGTGAACATGCAACTGCGGGTGATAAAACTGAGGTTTCCATGCATGAGCAACCTCCACTAGTTTAACTGTGGTGTAATTGACTCTGAACTAAAGAGGGAAGCAACCCTATTTTGTAGGAGGATCCCTATTTTTTAGGGGAATATTCTCAAGAGACAATATCCTCATCTATGAAAGAAACCTAGGAATTAGACTATCAACCTTAGGAAATGAATTACCTAGGTGAGTGTGTAATATATCCAACACCCCCACTGAACACTACTAAGGTGTACATGATGACCGGTTCTTGGAAAACAAGGCCATGTTATTTACCCATTGTATAATGCATATAAGAATTAAACACTAAAAAAGCAGAGGAAATAGGGAAAAATTGATGGGAAACACCCCCCTCAAAGTACAATGCATCAAAAAATGAAGAAGGACGCAAAAAAGTTTCTACGCAATTATGTCCTTCCCTCCTACACGATCGCATAGAAGGTGGAACTTCTTCTCATTAAATTTCTTGGTGAATATTTCTACAGTTTGTTTGGCAGATGGGCATTACTAAAAATCAATGATCATGTCATGTACCTTATATCTGATGTAATTTATATGGATCTCGATGCATTTTCTTTTGTGTTACTGTGTTGGGTCTCTACAAAACTTGAGAGTACTTTGATTGTCACACCAAACAAAAGTTGGATGGTGGAACTGGATGCTGATATTAGTGAGGAAGTTATGGATCCAAAGTATCTGAATAATGATGTTGACCACTCCTCTATACTTGGCCTCTACTGATGATAGAGCTATAGTTGAATTCTTTTTTCTCAACCAATATATGAGAGTGGAACCCAAAATAAGTGCCTACCCAGAAGTGAAATTGAAATTTGTGCTATCTCCATCCCAATCAAAATCGGTGAATCCCATGATATCTAATGCATAACATGATGCATAGTGGATCCCATAATGACTAGTTCCCTGAACATATCTAAGGATGTTCTTGGAAGCCTTCTATTGTAGCTCATGTGACTCTTGCATGTACCTAGAAAATTCCCCTACTACATATGAGATATTTTTCAGGGTGTGAGTGAGATATAGAAGGCTCCCCACGAGATGTCGATACAAGGTATTTTCCACAACTGGTGTATCCCTTCTATCCTTAATATGTACTCCAGATAGAAAGGGCATGGATTTTGAATTTGAGTCAATCATGTTGAATCTAACCAAGAGATCCCTAGCATACTTAGTCAAAGATATCTTGATTCTTGAAGCTTTCTGACTAATCTACAACCCAAGGAAATAGTCCAGTGGACCCATGTCCATTATATATAACCTTTAATGAAAAATGTCTTCGACTACAACAATTGCTAAGGACAAACTTGCATTGATCAAGAGGTCATTGGAATGCATCTTGATTTTTCACATTGCCAAAATAGTGCCAGAATTGCGTTTTTAACTTTCATGGTGAATTCGGCCTGCTGAAGTTCGTGGTGTACTTGTAGAAGGTAACCATAACTTGTTAGGGGGCCCACGAATAGTCTAGGGATGATCAATGTGTTTTTTATACATTTCATAATTTAAATTGTCTTTTATTTTCTGTACATGCATGTTTCAATTAGCTAGTTGTGATTTAATTGTTTTATTGTTCTTTTGCAGGTTAGTGTGATGGGTTATGTTAGCATGAATTAGTTTTGTAGGCTAGGAATAGACTTGCAAGTCTCTACACTAACCCCATATGCATTTAGATATTAGATTACGCTTTTATTTATGATCTTGCAGTCAAGTTTAAAACAGAGCTTTATTTGGGTTTCCTTTGACAAGGATCTTTGATGGATGGATAGATTTAATTCTAGTTCTTAATCATAGTTTGCTTGTCTTAGTTTTAGATAGATTTGTTTTTTTAGTTGTTGGTTAATGTAGATTGTTAATTTAATTTTTAATAAGCATAATCTAATTTCTGTTTCTAATTCACTTTCTTATCATAGTTTTAATGATTAGAGTAGACATAGCATAGTTCTCCTTTACGCAATTTCCGTTCATAGATTAAAATGAAACTAAATTTCTTAGTTAAATAATGATAATATCAATATGTTGTTGATGTTTTATACATGAATATACAGGGTATTTAACATTACTTTTATCATGGATAAGTTTTCATTGGACTGTTTACTTCACACCTTTCATTTTTCCATTGAAATTAGTATTGAGCTTATACCATTAGAACTATCCTTTGTTGTCAAGTGTCATCGAGATATCATCCATCACCACCGAAGGAATTCACACAACTACCAACATTACATAATCTCAATATGTTGTTGATGTTTTATACATGAATATACAGGGTATTTAACATTACTTTTATCATGGCTAAGTTTTCATTGGACTGTTTACTTCACACCTTTCATTTTGCCATTGAAATTAGTATTGAGCTTATACCATTAGAACTATCCTTTGTTGTCAAGTGTCATCGAGATATCATCCGTCACCACCGAAGGCATTCACACAACTACCAACATTACATTTGAGTGTTTCATAGATTAAAGATAGTTTCTTTCTTTCATAGATTAGAAGAGATAGTTTCTTGTTTTCATAAGTTTAGAAAATATTTTTATGGTTGCTATAGGTTAGATAGACTTTGCTTTGATAGATAGTAGTTTGCTTATCATGGATTAAGAATTAGTTGGTAGTCTTTCTTGCTTTCAATAGAATAGATTTCCTTTCATGTATTGCATTGAGCGTTTAGATTTCCTTTAATGCAAGAGAAATAGTTTTGCATTAGGCATTTAGTCCACTTGCCTCTTAGGCTAGATAGTTGTTCAATGAGAAGTTTTACTTGCAATAATTAGTTGACTTTGCTTACTTGTCCCTTTTCTTTAGTAGGATAGATAGTTGTCTTTGTTTACTTGTCTTTTGATTTAGTAGGTTAGATAGTTGTCTTTGCTTACTTGTCTATTTTCTTTAATAGGTTAGATAGGTGCCGTTGCTTACTTGCTTATTTATTTGCTTTCATAGGGTAGTTGCTCATTGAATGTAGGTTGGCAAGTTAAAGAAGTTTGCTTTTGTCATTTTCTTAGTATGCTTAGTAGTTTATTGTTGCTTATTGTCATGAACTAGTTTGCTTTGAATAGGGTTTTTACTTGCTTTCTTAGGAACTATCCATCAGTCCTTGCCCCAAAAGTACTTAGGTTACCTAGTTTCATTTTTATTAGTAGGGTTTTATCATTAGATAATTTTTCTTGAGTAGATTAGCCTTAGATAGCTTCCTTCTTTTGTTAGACTATACTCCTGCCAACCTTCTACCTTTAGCATATATTTTTCTACAACTCTAAGTTTACTTACCCTGGGTTGACAATTTAATCGAGGGTAGTTTAGTGTCTTTTTAGTACATATAAAACACCTAACATCAATCAAGGCACTAATACCATGTGAAGTTTTCACAATGAACCTAGATAGTTGAAAAATCACACAAAGCTTGTGTGTGTGTGTGTGTGTGTGTGTGTGTGTGAGAGAGAGAGAGAGAGAGAGAGAGAGAGAGAAGGGAAGAGAGACAAGGTTGAGAAAAAGTATGAATTATATTAATTGAATGAGTAAAATGGTAAAATACACATGATATACTCTACATGGATAAGTCAATGCACCATAGTAGAGATATATAGAGATATAGACACTCACTAAATCCAAAGAAATACTCTTTGGATTGGACATGTCCAAATATTTTGACAAGCTAAGCTAGCAGTACATCCACCATATTATTTGAGCCTTTCATTTCTCCCCTCTCTAGATCAAGTGGGTGCTGACCCTAACATCCACAACCTTCTTTTCTATCCTGATGAACAATTCTCCCTTAGACACCTTCTCCCATTCCCAAGGTATTATATAGGGTGACCCCCTCTTTCCTTTCCTTTTCATTATTATGGTAGAAGGTCACAATAGAGCTATCAAACCAGTTGTAGTAGACAACAAAATCGTAGTCCTCAAAGTGTATGACATCGATATCCCCATTTTTCACTAGTAGTTTTTTAATGATACCATTCTCATGGCCTATCCCATTGTTCATTAATCCAAGGCCATACATAAGGTCCTTTCATATTTCATGGAGGCATCGATACTACTCTCAACTTATATAAATCTCAATTAGTTTTCTTTAACATGACTTAGGCTATTTAGGTTCACATTTCTAGGATACTTGGCTTTCAAAGGATTTTCATTCTACCCAAATATCTTGAGTCCCCTTTAAATGAGAATGGATTCTGTAATTCCTCCTAGGATTATCTCCTCTCCAAAATGAATAGAAGACTTTCCAGATGGTCCTTCAGATCTATCAATGTCATTTGGCACCTAGTGTTACTCAAATTTTTCTTGCAAGCCATGCCTCTTTATTTATTATTATCTCTTGCAACTTGTAAAACCATTTTGAAAGAGGTCTGCAACCTCCAAAGAAACTTCTTTTGGGGTATAACACATAAAAATAGGAAATGGGATTTGCTAGCTTGGAAAAAAAATTCTTGCCCAAAATCAAGGGAGGATTGGGGCTATGTTATCTAGAAATTTTGATTTTGGTAATCAACATGAAAAATTAGTGGAGGTGGCTCATTACCAATGACAACCTCTGGAGTCATCTATGGCACAAACTGTATTGCACTCAAACATGTACCCACAAACTAATCAAAATAGAAGGTAACATTCAATATTCCCTTAATTGTAACTATTTTGATCATAACAAAGACCTCATCCATCAACACTTCTTCTATGAGGTTAGAGAGGTAAATCATTCCTTATTCTATGATGATCCTTGGAAACAATTGCTTCCCCTTCATTCTCATCATGAACTTCAATCCTGATGAGCCTAAATCGTCTCAAGAAACAAATTGTGGATTCAAAAATACTAGATACCTCTCCATCTTGAATACCTCTGGCACACTTGGCTCCCCAAGGAGTAATGGAAATCGCTCCCTCTTGATTTAAATTGGAACAAAATTTGGCAGGATCTCTCAAACAAGAAAATAAGGATACAAGATAGACCAGACAAGTTTCAATAGGGCTATAGCTTCATAGACTATTTCAACCTACAAAAATATTATGACCTTACAACAAGGCATTAGGATCACCACATAAAGGACCACTAGGAAACAATATGGGCAAAAAATTATGGCCAAAAGTATCTTTTTTTACTTGGTTACTAAGCCATGGAAAAATCCTCGCCTGTGACAATCTTATCCATTGGGGATTATATGGTTCTTCCTTATTTAGTCTATGAAATAATGATGGAGAATCCATGGAGAGTATTTTAAATTCATTCCTCTTCCCCTCCAACTTGTGGGATCAGGGTGATCTCCCCTTTTGAACCTATGACCATCAAACAAACAACCTCACCACCACCATCGAGCAATGGTGAACCAATACCCACTGGTATGCTCAATAATGGGAATTTCCTGCTCACAAGAACCTTATATTAAAATCATTTGTCATGAACCTTCCCTCCCCTTCCTCCTTCTATCACCTGAAACCTTCTAAAGTCTTCTCCCCTTCCTCTTGGGATCCTCATGCTATAGGATTCCTCAACCTTAATTTTGATGGGAACTCCAAAGGAAATCATGGTCCTGTTGGTTTTGGAGGAGCTTTCTGCAATGATATTGAAACTATACTATGGTTGTTTGTTGATCACATAGGCACTAATAGTAATAATGCCACATAATTTAAATATTTGGAAAGACGGATCACCATTGAAAACCTGAAAGGATACCATAAACTAATTTTCGAAGGGGACTCTCAACTCGTCATATGCATGCTCAAAAATCTCCAATAAGACTCCCCCAAATTTAGTAAAATATCTATGATAATCTGGTGTTTGGAGATATCTTTGTAATGCATCCAATGCATCATTGAAGTAATTTTTCCTCCACCCTTTCTCTTGCTATACAAGATGGTATTGAATTCCGATCTACCACAGACAGAAAGAGAGCATAAGGGGAAAATATTGGCAAGATAAGTTGGTGAACAAAAAGAGGGGATGGAAACACGAGTCTCTCTATCAAACCAGTATTAACATGGATGTATAATGGTTTATATAATTGGCAACATTAGCCAAACTGAGGTTTTCTTAATGTGTGCAAAGAACCATTACCTTTGATTACCTTTATCCTTGGAAAAATGCTTCTTTTATGTGGTCCCTAGTGGGTTAAATAAGTTTGAGTACCGGTAAAATGAGTTAGGAAACTAACCAAACCCATAACTCAACATTTAATTTGGTATAAATATATATTTTTTAATCATTTTTTTACATGTATGCGACTATCCCTTCAGTAACCCATGTGTATGCAAGTACCATAACTATGAGGGTGCGTACATCATCTAAGAAACTATTTTCTGGAAGGTATAAAGGAGGTATGGGGAATAATAGTTTGTAAATATGATAGGGATTAGGCCAAAACGTTTTTGAATCATTCAAAGGTAGAAATTGACACTAAAACAGATGCCCCCTATTGTGCGAGGTCATAGAAGAAACTGATGTCTAGAGTAAATTATAAGTATTCAAAAGAAAAGTGTGCTAGGGTGATGGTCGTTAGAATCCAATCTAAGTACACCAACCAAACATAGAAACAAGTTAGAATAATCAATCCCCAATATGGGCATACTCATTCTCAAGTGTGGTGATAAGAATGACCACAAATCAAGTGCACTGTGGGTCCATGTAAAATTTATATATAGAAAGTAGTAATCGAAGCCACAAAAGAGATACATAGTGGATCTATGTCTCAAAATTAGTGAAGGATATCTAGAGGAGTGGTACTATCCAATCGAAACTTGGGAAACAACATAAACAGGTTGATGCCACTACATTTCATAGGTCTTCAAATCAACCACTGTGGTATGATTCTACACTATACAAATAGAGGATTTGAATTCGAACATAGTGAGACACCATTTGATTACAAGTAATTGATGTATACTATTAAAAAACATAAGACAACCAATTGATAATGATAATTGGTGCCAAGTTACCTAGTAGAATATAACGAGTGTGACTAGAGGTTCTCATGTCAAACAACTTCTAGAATCTATATGTCAAGGGACATTGATTTATTCCAACTTTCAATAGAAATGGAATCTACCACTAGTGACTGCAAGCCCCAAGGTACTAATAATGATGTCCAAGGATCCAAGGATGTGAGAGATAATGTCTAAAGGTGGTGAATAATTGGTTGAATCACTACTCTGACTCACATGTGCCAAGGTCCTCCAATAAACGCACAATATCTTAGGTCCAGTCCTAGGATGCCCCTCGAAGAACCATGCCATAGCCATCCAAAACAACATAAAGTATAAGACAAGGTAAACTAATTTTCTATTGATCCAGTTCCAAGCACTGATACAGATCAAAATCCACCAGTTAAAGAGTCCCTTGCATATTTAGTTCCATATCTAGTTTTAGAGCCAGTTTACCCCGAAAAAGGAGTTTGTGATAAAAGGAAAACATGAAATTAGAGTGTTTTCCATATTCGGTACTATCTGAAGTTATGGCCTGGGCCGAACCTGGTAGGCAATGAGAGAATTTATTCCTTAAAACATGTAAAGTAATTTCTCACTTAAGATATAATCTATTTAAATAATTCACCTGAGTATCCCCTTCAAGCATCACACTAGCCCAGGACCCCATGTGAGTTGGAAAGTTTAAGTATGGGAGAGTCTTCATCCAACCTTATTAAGTGTGACACCTAAACAAGAAATAAAGTACTAGGTAGAGCGATAGGTCCCAAGGGAAGAAGGAAATAAAGAAACCCTTCCATAGTAAGTGTGACAATAATATGGTTTTAGGGATTACCTCATGGCTTATGACGTCATTGAATCCATTTCTATGAGGTCTTGGTTTCTTGAGACACCTTTTCCTCAAAACTTTTTTCATTATGAACCCCTTAATTTACCTTTTGATACTCAATCATCATTTTCAAGTCATGTTTCAAAAGGTTTCAATATTAATTCCTTATTTTTTACTAGGTTGTAGTCCTTTATAATTTGATGCATTCATTCACATCCAGACATGGGTGATTACCATTAGAGGTGATAAATCTCAATCTATCCTGAGGATTTTATGGTTTCATTTATCATTTATATCATGGAATATATATATGGAGTAGCTGCATCAATATCTAGGCCTTCAACCCCTTATTCTCATGAGAAAATTGATCCAGATCTCGGGGGATGAGATCTGGATGGATTGAATTCCGAAAGAGGAGGAGCTTAGAAATACGAATATTGCACGAAAAGAGGCATGGACAAAAGCATGTAAATGAAGTACTTTGGAGGTGAGGCTCAAAGAAGAGCCTCATCTCTAAAACGCATTACTATTAAATCACTTAGAGCTAATTAATCTCACAATGAACAATAGAAAATATGAGAGAATCCAAAATGAGTAACTTCATATTATGAGAAGGTTTTCTAGGCCTTTATATAGCATTACAAAATGGTCCATTGGACAAAGTAAAAAAGAGCTCATTAAATGAGTCTTTATATTAGTATAATAGATGTAACTACCCAACTAACTAAGTAGTGGAAAATAAAACCCGATACAATAATGGTAAGAACTCATTAAATGAGTCTCTATTATTATAATAATAGATCTAACTACCCAACTAACTAAGTAGTAGAAAAAAAAACCCAATACAATAATGGAGAGATGGGACTCTCTTTGACCCATATGGGTAGCCTATTAGCCCAATTAATTAATGAGGAGGTGTACATCCCATTGATCCACATGGGAAATATATTAACATTATAACTTTATGTTTTTTTCATCTGAATTTAGACCATATACCCCCTAAAATTCTGATCATTCCTCCCCCCTTATAAAATGATGGTCCCCTTCATTTCACCCATGCTAAAAAAAAGAAACCCCATTATCATACCATTATGATTACAATGTGAAGATACCAAATGAACAGAAGGTTTTTCTGTGGTTGACCCATAACCTAGTTGACAATAGCATTGTACATGGGTAGAAAAATAAAGAAATCCCAAAATTTTAAAAAATAATATGGGAAAATCGTGGCTTTGGTGGTTGTGAACATCTTTCTGCAAATCTATTCATAACTTCTGTTACAAGTGATGAAATACAATTCCGTCGAAGACCCATTTGAGATACATAATATATGTTTCCATCCATATGTGGAATTCCTTCTTTATTTTCCTAAGTTGGTAGATAAATACCTTTGAATATGGTGGTACGTACGACCTCCTTGGGTCAAATACATTCTGAGATTAAATCAATGATATCTCTCAAACCTGGAAGCCAAATGTGATCTCGTGAAATACCCATTTGAGATATTGAAGATATATTTCCATACATATGTGAAAATCCTTCTATAGTTTCCTGAGAAGTTATAAAAATACTGTTTAATATGGTGGTACATGCGACCTCCTTGGGTCAAATATATGCTGAAATTCAATCAATGATATCGCTCAAACCAAGAAGCCAAATGAGATTCCGCGAAATACCCATTTTCAATATTGAAGAGATATTTCAAATATGCTATGGAAGAGACTTTGAAATTATGTTTAGATAGCTCAGAACCTACTTGAATCTATCCGAGTGTAGAGGGCCATAAAGGATGCCAAGTGTTTGTAGAGAAACATGGGTTGTTGTATAGGTTGTGGAACCTCCGTGGGTAGCATGGACACCCTAAAAATTTCTTGAAAATGTTTCATACCAATGAATGTAGTGGATCCATGCATAGATGTGGTGAATCCATGTGTGGTTCTCCTTGTAATGGTGAACAAAGATCCAAGGGTAAAAAAAAAAAAAAACCTTGTAGTTCCTATTGGAAGATTGGTTGTTGTCATTGATGTCAACCCTATTCATTGGTTTTGGACTGCAATATTGATGAAGGTATTTCGACATGAAGGATAGCGCACATGCAGACACAACGCCCATGGATGGATAGTATGCATCATGTTGTTTCTGGTGGTAGGTGGCACGTTACATGGATCCTAAAGGTTGAGGAGAAATCAATTTTTGAAGATGACAAAGTGAATTAAAGAAAGAAATATAGGTTGGCCCTGAAGATAATTAATGAAAAGAATTAAAAAATAAGAAAGTGTTAGGTCAGACCTAATGTTAAAAGGAAGTGACATAAAGGGTATAAATACATATTATTATACATTCATTTTACACACTCACAAGTCAAATTTCAGAGGAAATATGAAGTAAAGAAGGACAAATTTCAAGGGAGGATAAAATATTTTGGTGATGTGTTCTAAGGCATGTTATTTACATGTCATCTTACCATTTTTGATATAATTTTTTTTCTAAAACAATTCATATGGTGAAATTGTTATGGTATTGAGAAGACATATCTAGGTACTTGTGGTAAAAAAATCATCTCTTTATTCACTATATGTTCAGAGATACACTCTGTGGAAGATAGAATTTTTGACTAGTCCCGAAGCGAGTCATAAACATGTATTCCGGGTAAAACAATCATAACTTATTCATAGCAAATCCAAATGAAGTGAGACCAATTTAATTGGAAAGAGCATGGGTTTTAGTTTATTTTGTGTGAATTTCATAACCTGATGTTAAATATTGAGCGTGAGGAATTATGTACAAGTTCCCTCTCCTTAATAATCAGAATTGAATAAGGTCTACCATTCTCTCTATAACTTATTTTGGGGGAGGATTCAGGGAGTGAAAATTGGAGGAGTTTTAGAGAATACATTGAGTTATATTATCTACATGATCATAGTATTCTAAGAAGTGAATAATTGCAGAAGTTGAAGAAGTCTCAGGAAGCATTATCTGGTTCTATGTGATGGTTATTTGATGGTGATGATTTAATGTAAATTTTTATTATCTTTCATATATTATTGGGTGGAAGGAAGGGGAAAGGATGGAGAGGTAAACCCTCTCTCGATATGGATGATTGTATATTCCTTTTGGAGGTTTATCCCTCCCTTTATATTTGGAAGATGGAACTACCTTTGGAAGTCATTACTTCCCTTGAACAATAATTATTGATTATTTCTCATATATTGGGCATGGTGTATTGTGGTGTATTGGTGTAACTCTTATACTATTTTTCATTGCTCATTGGATATAATTGAATGGTTTAAGTATAATTTGTATTTTTTTTTAAATTGCACTTGATATTGATTCACCTCCCTCTCAATATCAAAAATTGGTATTAGAGCAGGTTACCTTCAGTACAGTTTAACCACTGGAAGGAAGATCCTAAGAAGAAATGGAAGACAACATTCCAAATGGGATTCCACCATTTGATGGAAGCAATTTTGAATATTGGAGTAATAGAATGGAAACTTAATTCAAATCTCTTGGGGAAGATGTTTGGTTCTTAGTTGCTTCGGGATACAATGCTTTGAAGAAACCAAAGACTGCAACTCAGAAGGAAGAAAAAAGGAACAACAAATTGGCAATAGATACCACCCTGGATGGATTGACAAATTCAGTGAAATCCAAGGTGGGATCATGTGCATTAGCAAAAGAGCTTTGGGACAAGCCATAATACCTTTATGCCAGGGAAGAAGAAAAAGAAGTTGAAGAAAGTTACAACATCTCAGATTTCAAAGAAGCAAATAAGGGTCAGTTCTTTTGTTTTAATTGTGAAGGAGTAGGACATGTTCAATTTGAATTTCCTCATCCAAGGATTGAAAGAGATGACACTGAAGAGGAAAAGTCCAATGAAGAAGAATAAAATCATGAAAAAAAAATGATTCAACAAGAAGATGAGAATCTTAAAAAATTGAAGCATGTTGAGATTGAAAATAATAATCTCAAAGACATACATAGAAAACTAATAAGTGATTTGGGTAGTTGTTAAAAGACAAATGTAATCTTGAAGAAACAATTAGAAGACTTTGAGAAACTAAGAAAAGAAACCGTTTCCTTGAAAAATCTACCTGAAGAAGCAAGAAGAATAAGAGAAGTAAGGAATGTCCAAATGATGAAGAAAGAAGAAAATTGTGAGAAACTTGAACAATAAGTTGTCTCATTGAGGAAGAGCTTTAAAAAATCTCAAGTGCCAAAAGACTTAACACATCTTGGATGCATGGGTGAAACTTCATACAAATAAGATGCAAATACCAACAAGAAGGTTGAAGAAAGAGATACACAGACACGTGATGAGAAGTGGACCAGGATACCAGAGAGAAGGAATGATTACAAAAGAGATGAATATCCAAGAAGACCTCCTACCTTCAGGAATAAAAGAAGCTTCAATTAGTAAGAAGGAAACTACAAAAGAGTAGATCATGAACGTGGATGGACTACATCACAAAAAAGGTCACTTACTAACAAGTATCAAAATTTCTTTCTTGGTCATTGTTATAGTTGCAAACATTTGGGACATAAGGCAATTAATTGCAGAATCAATGAAAGGAACAACTATGCAAGAAACATGAATGGTGTAAATAGAAGATATGGAAATAGTCTTGGATTTGTCAATATAAGTTATAATTCATTTTCCCCATTGATGGGAAAAAATATTGTATGCTACAAATGTAATTATCTTGGTCACAAAGCATGAGATTACATATATAAGAATTAATATGTCCTTATGCCAACCAGAGTATGGAGAAGGAAAGATATTCCAAACAATGAATATTTTCGAATAGCATTGACCAGTGAAGAATGTAAAGAATAAGATGAATGGTACATAGATAGTGGATGTTCTTCACACATGACTGGGGATCAAGAAAAATTCATCATCTTGAAGAGAAAGGGTGGAAATTTTTCATTTGGAGATGACTCATCTGCCAAAATAATTGGAAAAGGTGTAGTAGAGATTGAAAGCAAAAATGTAAAAGAAAATAATTTACTATTGGTTGAAGACTTAAGGCATAATATACTTAGTGTTAGTAAATGTGTGATCAAGGATATACTCTCACGTTTGACTCACAAAGATGAAAAATCAAAGAAGAAGTTTTAGTAATATTGGTTGCAACTACAACAAGAAGACCAAGTAAATTTTACATCCTAAATCCATGAAAAATCTCAAAGGAAGAAAGAGACCATAAAAATGAAGTGTTATTAAGTGCTATATGTTCAAGAGGAGAAGCCCCAAAGAAGAGAGTTACCTTTTTCCATTAAACCCAAGGTGCGAATCCCTACCCTTTGCCATTGATGTCAAAGGAGGAGATAAATTGGGATCATGATGACATGGGGAGGATGAGTGTTTCCATCAATGAGAAATTGTGAGATTGTTGGAAGATTGGTTGTTGTCATTGATGTCAACCCTAGTCATTGGTTTTGGACTGCAATATTGATGAAGGTATTTGGACATGAAGGATAGTGCACATGCAGACAGAACACCCATGGATGGATAGTATACATCATGTTTTTTCCGGTGGTGGGTGGAACGTCACATGGATCCTCATGGTTGAGGATAAATGAATTTTTGAATATAAAAAAGTGAATTGAAGAAGGAAGTACAGGTCAGCCCTAAAGATAATTAAAGAAAAGAATTACAAAATAAGAAAGTGTCAAGTCGTCCCTAATGTTAAAAGGAAGTGGCATAAAGGGTATAAATACATATCATTATACATTCATTTTACACACACACAAGTCGAATTTAAGAGGAAATATGAAGTAAAGAAGGCTAGATTTCACGGGAGGATGAAGTCTTTTGGTGATGTGTTCTAAGGCATGCTATTTACAGGTCATCTTACCATTTTCGCTATAAACATTTTTTATAGAAATATTTAGATGGTGAGATTTTTATGGTATTGAGAAGACATATATAGGTACCTGTGGTAAAAATTTCATCTCTTTATTAACTATCCTTATGGAGATACACTCTGTGGAAGATAGGTTTTTTGACTAGTCCTAAAGCTAGTCATAAACATGTGTTCCGGGTAAAACAGTCATAACATATTCATAGAGAATAAAAATGAAGTGAGACCAATTTAATTGGAAAGAGTATAATCTATAGTTTTGTGTGCGTGAATTTTAGAATTTGATGTTAAATTTTGAGCGCGGGGCATTCTGTACAAGTTCGCTCTCCTGAATAAACCAGAATTGAATAAGGTCTACCATTCTATCTACAACTTATTTTTGGGGAGCATTCAAGGAGTGAAAATTGGAGGAGTTTCATAGAATACATTGAGTTATATTATCTATAGGATCAAACTATTTTAAGAAGTGAAGAACTGCAGAAGTTCAAGAAGTCTCAAGAAGCATTATCCGTTTCTATGTGATGGTTAGTTGATGGTGATGATTTAATGTAAAGTTTTATTATCTTTAATATATTGTTGGGTGGAAGGAAGGGGAAAGGATGGAGAGGTAAAACCTCTCTTTATATTGGATGATTGTATATTCCTTTTGAAGGTTTATTCCTCCCTTTATATTTGGAAGATGGAGCTACCTTTGGAAGTCATTACTTCCCTTGAACAATAAATATTGATTATTTCTCATATATTCTTCATGGTGTATTGTGGTGTATTGGTGTAAATCTTATACTATTGTTCATTTATCATTGGATATAATTGAATGGTTTAAGTATAAGTTGATTTTTTTTTAAATTGTACTTGATACTGATTCACCCCCCTCTAAGTAGCAATAGTGCCTGTGGATCAACTGTGATGCTTACAATGTATGGCCCGGAAAATGGATTTTGATAGTACCAAAAGGAGGTTAGTGATTGATGAAAATGTTTGAACCCATAACATTTCAAACCCTTGTCCCGATGGAGATAAAACCTGGCTCTGATACCACTAATCTAGATCTCGAGGGATGAGATATGGATGGTTTGAATGGCGAGAGAGGAGGAGCTTAGAAATGCCTATATTGCATGAAAATAAGCATGGAAACAAACATGTAAATGAAGTACTTGGGAGGTGAGGCTCAAAGAAGATCCTCACCTCTAAAACTCATTACTAGTAAATCGCTCAGAGATAATTAATCTCACAATGAACAATAGAAAATATGAGAGAATCCAAAAAGAGAAACTTGATATTATGAGAAGGCTTTCTAGGACTTTATATAGCATTACAAAATGGTCCATTGGATAAACTCAAAAATATCTCATTAAATGAGTCTCTATTATTAGTATAATAGATATAACTACCCAACTAACTAAGTAGTGGAAAATAAAACCCAATACAATAATGGGAAGAAATCATTAAACAAGTCTCTATTATTATAATAATATATCTAACTACCCAACTAACTAAGTAGTGGAAAATAACACCCAATACAATAATGGAGAGATGGGACTCTCTTTGACCCATATGGGAAACATGTTATCCCAATTAATTAATGAGGAGGTGGACATCTCCTTGATCCACATGGGAAATATATTAAATTTATAGATTTATGACTTTTGCATCCAAATTTAGACCATATACCCCCTACAATTTGGATCAAGAATGGACCATGACCCATTTCCAAAGTTTAGTACACTGTGAGAGGCTCCAAGATGGAAAGTGTTAATTATAGTGGGGAAAAAAATGTTACCTGTGTTAGTCCCCCCCAGTAGTACCCATTTTCCCTAGGTGGTGACAACATAGGAATAGTAAATAAAATATGGCCACCAAGGTGAAACAATAAAATTGAAACAATTTCCCAAGCCAGTAATCCATTATCCAAATTCAACAAAATATCCTCATCCACATGCCCAAAAAATTAAACACAATACTTTCCATGAAATAGGGAATAACATACGTCATGGTGATGTTGGATTATCATCTCCCATACACGGGGTTACTTTGATGTGATGAGCCTTGGTTGACCTATAGTTGTAAAGTTAAATGAGGGGGGATGGGCTATAATAGTCTAATGAAAACAAGGTGTTACCACTCAAATTGTACTAAATAATAAAATCCATAATCCACAATGTACAACTCAAGGGAAACTATTAAAACAATCACCACTATCACCCCAATAACCTATCCTCTTCACTTTAGGTTATCTCTCCTCTAGATCAAGGGGGGTATCACTAGAATGATTACTAATACCTAACAATGTGGAACGAGGTGAATATGAGAGTAGCCTTAGTAAAATATTTTTTTTGTTTTTTATGGTTTTGAAATAAGTGATGGAAGGAAATATAGATCAATTCCAAAACCAACTAGGGCAATGGAGTTAGGGTGAATCAATTGAAATGAGATCAGGAAGAAACCCTAAAACAAATTGGCCTAATTATTCCAAGCATTAGGTCTTAGGCATTAGAACGAAGAGGAATAATAATGATCCACCCAACCAATATAAACAATGAATATAGAGTTCTACAAAAAGGGAAAATTAATGAAAAACCTTCCCCAACAAGATCAAATATGTCTTGACAAATTTACTTGACAATTTTTCTAGGGATACAAGAGGAATAACAAGGCATGGCACCAACTAATCACCAAAACAACAAAGGAATAAGGAAGGAAAACCTGGAACAACATCCTTCCAATTGGTACATTTACCCCTCAAATGGATCGATCATGAAGGATTGTATAGGAATTGATCATTTCACCATTAATCCTTAAGCACAAAATATGAACCAAGAAAGAAAAGCTTCATTAATTGCCAACATTTTTCCACAAAGAAACAACCTTTTACACCAAAATCCTCCAATAAATATATGTAACTGATTTTTCTCAACTCATGCATTTGCTTTATGCTAGAAAAGATGTCGAAATTTTTTCCTCCCTCCTTTATGTGATAGATTTGCTAATTTGATCCTCAAATACCAATTTGTTACGTTGTCTCGAAAATGATGAAATCGTATCTCAGAAATGCAATATCATGGTTACATAGTCTGATCCATGGGATGGGAGGGGATTGTTCTATGTCAGATAGGATGTCAAACCCTTTCCTTTTTAACTTTGTGGTATAATTTTTTTAATGTGGCCTCCAAATGATAATTTTTTCATTGTCTCACAAATAGTAAAAAACCAAAGCCATAAAAACAAAGCTTGGTTGTTGGAATGAGCTAAGAAATTGTACCCATAGAGGTAATTTGTTGTCATTAATCCAACAAATATGATGATTTGTTTTCATTACTCCATTTGTATTTTTCCATGAGGTGAAACTAATGAACTAGAATAATTTTGAAACACTTTCCAAAGTATCCTTTGAGACATAAAATTTAAATGAAGAGATGTATTGAGTTTTCTAAGCTCCTTAACATGTTATTTTCTAGATTAGATGTTGTAATTATATCATCCAACCTCCATGGTGGAAATTTATTAATTTTACCCTGAATGTAAATTTGTTGCATTATCTCATAGAGGGTGAAACCCTAGTTCATAAATGTTCCAAAAAAACATAGCTTGGGACATGAGACAAGTGATGAAAGGGTACCCCTAAAGGCAATATGATGTGGAAATTCCAATAAGTTTGATTCTTTTTCTTTCCATTGCATTTTTTACATTTTATTGGGATTTTCATCTTTTTCCCTAGATTCATTCTGAGACACCAACCAAACTTGTCTTGGGATAATCAAACCTAAATTGACAAGCATGTTTTTTTTCCTCAAATCCTATATATGTGTTATGACATCTTGTATGGTGGAATTCTATCCTACAACCTCCATGGTGGATATTTTTGAATTCAACCCCATGAATTCAAAATTGTCACAAGGAGTCATGATATTAGTTTAGAGTATAGACAATGTTACAAGGGCTCATACTCTCCCTTATGAATCCATTATGTACAAAACAGAAAAATTTCCTTCTCATTTCTGATTTTTTTTAGAAAACTTGTAGGAATATTGATTAGGATATTTTGATCCTTGGACCAAGAAACTATGGTATACTGTAATTACTCATGAAGGTTGTAAACATATTGGTAATTATATTAGAGTTACACCCAATTGCTCGACTAATTATTTTTTCACTCCTTATGGAAGTTTGCACAATTTAGGTTCACTTTACTCACTTGGGAATTGTAGATAACAAACATATCATTTACATAGTATTCTATCTTTTAACCCATTGTTGAAAGAGACAAAGATGATATTTCATGTGTCCCTTCCTCTTTTCATGATTTTAACAAATTATTCCATTAATCATGTTGTACTTTATAGGTGGTCTCTTTCTCACGATGAATTACCTCATTTCATATTGCAAGGGCCTTCTTGATAGTGAATTTCATGCATGCAATAGCATGACATCACATAAAATTTTATATTCATAAGGATAAATATAAAAACCACCCCATGATTCATAGCCATATATATCACTTTTAGTATTTTCATCCATACTCTTGTCCTGCATTTACCATGTTTTCTTTGTTGAATTTGGTATGGGGGCATAAAATCCAAAACCAATAGAATAATTGAGTTTCCTAATCTCCTCTAAGGGTGTTTTTCCAAGTTTTATTTGAGAATGCTACCCATAATTTTTCAAGCTAGTGTTTTTCAAAATCAACCTCCACGGAAAAAATTTCATTGTCCCTTACTCAAAAAAACCTTTGTTCCAGATATCATCAAATAAGTCATTTTGTGGGAAATTAAATCACAAGAGAGCGGTTCATTTTGTAGAAACATAGGATGCTAAAATGAATCAATTAGTATTTCAATGAAACATAATTAAGACACATATATGACACCTAGGATGAAAACTAATGCAAGTAGGATGTTATAAGGACAACAGTAAGACACCGAGGAGACTATAAGACCATAGTAAGTTGTAATTATGATGAAAAATGTGAACACGAGGAAATTCAAGAGACAATAAATGTAATCTAAGGACACAAATAATATGCTACAAAGACATTAATGTGGATGAAAAATACTTATGAGGGCACTAAAAGGATGCATCGTTAATTAAACATATGCATAATACATAGAAAATATATTGTATTTCAAGATTGAAGATCGAAAATACTCAAATATTCAATATAAATAATTCCCATGTAGAATCTTACCATGGTTATAATGAGTCGTGTGTGGTTTCAAATCTCTCTCTATATACCCTCTCCCTATCTCTTTTTGTATCTCACTTCATATTCCCCTCTCCCCTTCCCTCCCTC
>JASDQU010586585.1:67407-80391 GCA_032191745.1 Picea mariana | reverse complement strand
CCTAAACCTTAAGTATGAATGAAAACAATATGACAAGTGGCACCAGAGTAACCACTTCCTCTCTCTTGGGAACTCATCCCACCTCCAAGGACTTAGGATAAAACTGACATAACATCAACTTAGGCTTGGAATTCATTTAGGAATATTTTATTATATTCCTTGTCTTATCCCAATAGCTTAAGCCCATATCATGGAATCCTATACCCCCATACTCTTTTAGTCCTAAGGTTTGCAGCAGTGGTGTATCTAGTGTGATTACAAAATAAAAATTTTAGCTCAATGGCTACATATCACACAGGAACCCTGGCCTAAACATACACACATATAAGGCACTCTTTCCCATAACATCCTAGCTCACTAGCCTATATGAACAATTATACATTCATATACACCATTAACACTTAGGGGTATTACATTTCCTTTCCCCTTATTTTATGCAATGTCCTTACTGCATTATATAGAATGCTCTTTTCCTAGAATTCTTCAAAAATCTATAAAAATATGTAGGTACTCGTCGCGCATGATTTCCTCATGCTTCCATGTAGCATCCTTAGGAAAATAACATATCCATTGGACCTTTTCCAATCCTATTTCTCAATTCTGGAGAATCTTGAATTTCCTATCCAATATGCAAACAACTTGAAATGGGAAGTCGCCTTGCAACTCCACCTGAATTATAGTTCAATAAATTACATGAATAATATCATGAACATATTTCTTAAGAAATGATACATGAAAAATATTTTTCACATCCATGGATGTGGGTAATTCTAGAATATATGCAGCAAGCCCAAAGTGATGAGTTTCCAACTTTTATCATTTCCCCAACTTCAGTGAACTTCTATTGTCCTTCACTTTCAAAAACATGTGGTCACCTACTTTAAATTATTTGTGTATTCTCCCTTTATCATCAAAGATATTCTATCTATCCTAAGAATGATTCAAGCTTTTATTTATCTTGGCCATCTTCTCCTCCATTTACTTGAGCATCTCAAGCCCAACCACTACTTTGTCTGTTGGGTTATCCTAAATTTTTGATGTGTTGCACTTTTTGACATAAAGAGCTTCAAATGGAATCATATTTAATGATCCATGATATCCCTTGTTGTATGAAAAATCCACTAGATGGAGATAGTCTTCCCACTTTGAAGGCCTATCCATCACATACAACCTTATCATATCTTCATTCACCTGATTGATTCTTTCTATTTTCCCATATACCTCCAGGTGATTTATTGTACTAAAGCTTATATTTGTACCAAATCCATTAAATAAACATTTTCATAATTTCATCGTGAAATTAGGATCCCTATCAGAGACAATTTCTTTAAGAACACCATGAATTATGACAATTTCTCTCATGTAGATATTTGAAATGTTTGTCATAGATGACTTTATGGGCCAAATTTCTCCATTACGATACTTTTCCATGGTTTTTCCCCAAAAATATTCGCTAATTTCCATTTTTTCTAAAAATAATTCACCCAAATTCCATAGAATAGAATTATTCTACCTTAAAATTCACCAAAATTTTATAAAAACTATTTAAAATCCTTAGAAATTTGAATATTTTTACAAATCTATAACTAAACATTTTAGACTTTGCATATTAAGGACTAGTAAGATTAGCCCATGTTTCTACATTTTAATACAAATTTCCATCCTCAAAATTATCCCTAATGTTTGTTTCCTTATTTTTCTGGTTCACTGGCACAAAATGACTTTTTTTAGTTTATCCACCACCACCATGATGGAATCATGTTGTTTCACCATGTTGGATAGCTTGGTAATAAAATCCATTGTCACCACTTCCCATTTCCACTTAATAATGTATAATGGGTGCATCAATCCATTTGTATATCTATGCTCATCTCTTACTTTATAAAACTCCATGCACTTGCATATATATCCATCGACATGCTTCTTCATACCTGGCCAAAAATATTTTCTTCTAACAATTGCAATAGTCTTATGTTAGTGTGAGTGACCAACATAACATTGTGTATTTCTATGAACATAATAATTTTCAGTTCATGTGTATTAGGAACATACACTTTTCCCTTATACTTGAGGATTCCATCCTCTTCTAATGCATAATATTTAAACATAGGATGAAATTTTCCCTATTGTAATGCCTCCTTTGTTTTCACATATTCATGATTTTATTTTCTAGCTTCTAGAATTATGTATTTTAAACCAAAAAAATACATGATTATATCTAAATCATGCATCTCATGCACACTTATGCTAAGTGCATCAGTCACTCTATTCTCCTTTCCTTTGATATAATTTATATCTAATTCATGCTCATTGAGGAATTCCACGAATATTACATATATGGCATTTAAAGTTGATTATTCAAATAAATACTTGAGACCATTGTGGTTAATACTCAATTAGTATTTCCTATCCACAAGGTAGTGCCTCCACATCATCAACATGTGAATAATAGCATCCAACTCTAAATCATGCATGACATATTTCCTTTAATGTTCCTTAAGCTTTTTGGACTCGTAGTAAACCACATGAGAATTATAGGTAAGGACAGAACCCAGTCCTTAATTACAACCATAATTGCACACTACAAAGAGTTCATTTGGATCAAAAATATTTATTATTGGTGCACTTGTCAGCAATTCTTTCAAAATAAAAAAACCTTCTTCACATTACTGATTCCACTCAAACTTCACACCCTTCTTGACACAGACCCCCGACCCTCAGGCCAAGATCCGTACAAGATCAATCTTCTTCAAATCCACAGAACCGAATTAGTTCTTTCGGCCCTCACTGGAACCCCACAAATTCAATCCACAGGTCCTTCACGAAAACTCCACCGGCACAAGAAATGCACCAAGCATGGGTCTTCACCTATATACGACCACTAGATATGATCACGATCTTTTCCGAAAAGGGATTTCGGGTTTCATAATTTCAGGGGTTTCAACACCAAGATCCCTGTCTCCTTGTCCTCAGAAGTGACAAAAAGATGAACCGTGAAATGCCGAAATGTGTGACCGCGGCCCCACTCCAAAGATACATTGTGTTTTGCGACTTTAGGGGTTTTCAACTCAAATTGCCCTGGCTCCTTGTCCTCGAGATTTCCGAAATGCCAAAACCTGAAAATCCAAAATGCTGAACCACAAAAGGGATGGAGAGTGACAAGCTATTCACTTGGATCCTGTCCACATGACCCTGTCCCATG
The DNA here is from genome assembly GCA_032191745.1 of Picea mariana. NCBI lineage: Eukaryota > Viridiplantae > Streptophyta > Pinopsida > Pinales > Pinaceae > Picea > Picea mariana. Next base: position 77,189 of record JASDQU010586585.1, on the reverse strand, counting down.
ACTCGGTGTTATTCCTTTGAATGCTTTTAGGTTTTTGTGTTTCGGGATTTCGCGATTTTGGCTGCAACAGTTCTTGACCCTTCGAACTCTTGGGTCCCAGAATGCCGAAATATCGAACCTCGAAATGTTGAAATTCCACTTCAAAGGGAGATCAATGGCTATGAGCCTCCCTTGATCCGATGAATTATGTTCTTTAAGGATTTCATGGGTCAAGACTTCCGACTCTTGCCATTGGTATATCTTAGTAGCCGAAATTCCAAAATATCCTTTCGGGGATTTCCCCAAAACCTTGACCGCTCACCACATGTCCTCCTGTGGATGATCATGATGCTTTCGAGATTTTGTGAGTCAGGTCTTTTTGTCTCATGACTCCTCCTTAAACTCCTGGTATCCAAAACCCTGATGGCTTCTAAATTTCTGCAACGCGTCCTCTTAACGATGCACAATCCTAATCTTTTTGGGACTTTGACAAGTCCTTCCCTTTACATATACAAGGGTTAAACCTCGTGCACCTTCTTCTAGATCCGATGGCTATCAGTTCATGCACCCAGATCTGATGGCCCAGATATCTTTCTCCTACATGCTCTCCTCCTGCTGCTTGGACATAGATTCAATGGTCCAAATCGTTTCTCCAGTGCCCGAATCAACGACAACTGTGCTCTCCTGAGCTCATGCTTCTTTCTTCCCCTTGGAAGATTTCTTGTTCCAAAAAAGGCCTCGGCCTTCGTCTTTGCTGTGAAGCCTGTATCCTTGGATCCTGCCTATATTCTAAGGATGTTGTCCCTCCTGAGCTTTGTTGATTGTGAAACCTCAAAGGGTTCCTCGACTTCCTACTCCTCTCGACTATTTCTCTGTGCGCAAAGGCACTATTCCTCCTGAGCTTCTGAATTGAGACAAGTTCACTCTGAGCACACTTGTTGTGCTATTCCTTATGAGCTTAAGAACTTCCGATAAGTTCTTATTTGCACACTCCTTGTGCTATTGGGTTTTTCGTATAACTCAATTCGAAGTATTTCTTGCAAAGAAATGGTTCAAACCCTCCTGGCATTCTTCTGCTCGATGCACACCTTGTAGATCCTTTGCACACAACTGTGCTCTCCATCCTGAGGTTACCTGTGGCTATGACCTCAAAGTGTCTCTGTCCCTTTCTCTCCTTGAAGGTATATAAGTTCCCTCTGGCAACTTATGTTCAAACACTCCTTGTTGAGCCTGCAGGGTGTTCAGTAACCCTGTAAGTGCCTTCTCCTTGACACTTCCCTTTCCTTAGAACTCAAAATAGAGTTCCCTGATGCACTCTATGCACTCACTCAATTCCCTCTTGGCAGAGCTCTACAAAACCTTCAGTATTTCTATCTTCCTTGAACTCAAAATAGAGTTCCTCCTGTAAACTCTATGCATGCACTCAATGCCCTCTTGCAGAGCTTCTACAGAACCTACAGACGTTTTGTCTTCTCTGTGGCTTCCTCTGCACAGTCTCTCCTTCAAGGTGTTCAACAACATTGAGGCTTCTTCTTTGAGTCAATGACTTCCTCTGGTGCACCCTCTTGGCACGTCTCTATCTGAAATTCCGTAGAACTCAGAAGTGCATTCTATGCACTAGCTTACATAACCCGTAGTGTTTTGTCATGTACTCTTGCATGAAACCTCAAAAAACCAGACCTGAAATCAAAGAACTTATAGATAGGGAAATCTATCTATCCTTTCAAATGCATACCTAACATACATATACAACATATCATCACACATAAAGACATTCATTCATGAACTCATAAACACATGAACAACAACATGCAGGAAAAACTGCTTTGTATTAACATCAATGTTTAATTACAATGTGTTTGAGCTCGGACTACAACATAGTCTCGACTCTCCTCTCTTCTCACTATTCTCTCTTCTCTTCTCTATCAACTAATTCTACCGACTAACTCTGTAGACTAACTCTCCAGATACAAAGAGGATCTTTTTACAAAAGGGGGCTCCTCGAGCGCTTCCCTCCATCCTCACCAACTCTCATTAATTTACATTCAATTACATTGAATGGGCCATCTAATCCAAATTAGATATAGATCCCCATCAACACGTCAACCATTAAAGGTGACACTAACTACAGCCTTCTCAAAGGCATGGCTTGGCTCTTCAGCCTTACACTCATTTAATACATTTTCAAAATTTGAAAACGAGAGGGTTGCGTCTCTCTCCTTCCATTGAATGCATGCTAGGTGTGCTGGAGCTTGATGACGTGGAGTGATGATCCTACATCATACTCCTCAGCTGCAAAAATTGTGAGCTCCTACTCATGAGCTTCCCAGCACCACTATTGAAATCCACCTGGATCCCAAACAAATCTTTAGAGTTGTCCATCCACTCCATTGCTTTGCTGTTGATGTTACTTCCCTGCTGCTATGGCAGGTTCTCCTTTGCTCGGATTCCCTTTTCTGACTGCTTCTGCTGATATGAAAATCAGCTTTCTGATTTCCTCAATCACCTTGTCCAGTTGCTCCCATGGCTATCTCTCCTTTTGCAACCTGCTCCGCTGCACTTCTTCTCTACAAATGGGCAGATCATCCCGATCCCCCAGACTATCTTCTTCCAACTTAGCCTGTCGGATGTGCAAGCTTTGCACCATCACCCTTTTCTCCAGGGCTTCAAATTCTTCACACAAAACAACAAATTCTATGCTATATGTTTCCTCCTCTTCCTCTTCTGTAGTCTCCAGTACTATAGTTACCTTCTTTTTGACTCCTTGGTCGAAAATTTCAAGCCATTCTAGTGAATGCTCATCTTCTTCTGCTACAAGCTCCAGTGCTAAAGTCATCTCCTTTTTAGCTTTCTGGATGAAGACTTTGAGCCATTCTTCTAAATGCTCATCTCCTTCATCTCCTTGGGAAAACGTCAATGTCTGCTCCACTAATCCCTTCATGATAAGTTTTTCTCTTTGTCCTCCTGTTGTTGCTCCATCTGCAACACCTTCTATGGCCTCAACTGGGATGCTTGGTAGGAATACTCAAATTCCCCCAATCATCAAAATGCTCTTCTGATTCTCTCCTATCATCACTCCTTGCTGATCTGAAATCTCCTTTGAGTTCATTAGACTTTCAGACAGTCTCATCTCTTTTCCCTTGCCCACATGGAAATTTGGGAATTTTCTGCTGCCCACCTAGTAGTCCATGAGATCAATTGATCCCATCTCATTGCCCACTTGGAAATATGAACTTTCACCACTGCTCCCCTAGCAGTATGTGAGACCTTCTGCTGATCTCTTCCCATTGCCCACCTGGCAGCTTCTGAGATCTATCGATCACATCTTCATCAACACTCCTTGTTGACCTGAACTCATCCCTAAGTTCATGGGAATTTCAGACAGTCTCATCTACTCTCCCTTGCCCACTTGGCAACATGGGATTTCTTCTCTGCCCTCCTGGAAGTATATGGGATCCTCCAACGATCTCATCTCATTGCCCTCTTGGCAACCTAAATTTTTTGTTCTGCCCTCCTGGTAGTCTTTGAGATCATCCTGTGACCTTTTCTTATTACCCTCGAGGCAAATTGAAAATTACTCACTGCCCGCCTAGCAGTCTTTGAGATCTTCCAGTGATCTATTCTCTTCATCATCACTGATATTTCTCCCAACTTTTGGTTCACACACATGAACCACTTCTTCTTAAACCCTGAGGTCTTCCACATACATCAGCCATTCCTTCAACAAATTCCGCTGCCTTCAGGCCAATAACTCCTTGACTAGCCATTTCACTTTAGTTTTCATTGGCCATTCATATACCCATCATGATTTTGCATCCTACTACATTCGAAATGAAAGCTCCTCCATCCTCACTCTTATCTCCGTGAGTTATTTGTCCATATCAACCTTGCTCTGCTACTTGCGGTATTCTCTATGACCATGCTCCTAGCCTTCAATAGCCATATTCTACCTTCTACCTACCCTCTTGGAAAGTCTGTTGCTGTCACTCTGCAACTGAGAGAACTTCCAGCCTTTTCTCTTCCTTCTTCCTGCAATATACTGACATAAACAAGCTCTAATACCATAAATGACGTAGACCCCTGACCCTCAGGCCGAGATCCACACAGGGTCGATCTTCTTCAAATCCGTAGAACCGAATTAGTTCTTTCGAACCTCACTAGAACCCCATGAATTCGATCCACAGGTCCTTCATGAAAACTGCAACGACATAAGAAATGCACCAGGCATGGGTCTTCACCTATACACGTCTAGCAGATATGCTCACGACCTTTTTCGAAAAGGGATTTTGGGTTTCATGATTTCGGGGGTTTCAACACCAATATCCCCAGCTCCTTGTCCTCAAAAGTGCCGAAAAGCCAAACCCCAAAATTCCAAAATGTGTGACCGCAACCCCACTCCAAAGATATGTCACGTTTCGCGACTTCGCAGGTTTTCAAATCAAAGTGCCCTGGCTCCTTGTCCTCAGGATTTCTGAAATGCCAAACCCCGAAACTTCGAAATGCCAAACCCCAAAAGGGATGGAAAGTGACAAGATCCCTACTGGGATCTTGTCCACATGACCCTATCCCATGACCCGGTGTTATTCCTCTGAATGCTTTCAGGTTTTCACGTTCTAGGATTTCATGATTCTGGCTGCAATAGCTCTTGACCCTTCGAACTCACGGGTCCCGGAATGCCGAAATATCAAACCCTGAAACACCGAAATTCCACTTCAAAGGGAGATCAACGGCTGTGAGCCTCCCTTGATCCGACGACTTATGGGTATTGCCACAGACCCCCAACCCTCAGGCCAAGATCCACATAGAATCGATATCCTTCAAATCTGCAGAACCAAATTAGTTCTTTCGGCCCTCACTAGAACCCCACGAATTTGATCCACAAGTCCTTCACGAAAAATCCACTGGAACAAGAAATGCACCAGGCGTGGGTCTTCACCTGTACACGACCACTGGATATGATCATGAACTTTTCTGAAAATGGATTTTGGGGGTTTCAACACCAAGATCCCAGCTTCTTTTCCTCAGAAGTGTAAAAAAGCTAAACCCTGAAATGCCGAAATGTGTGACCGCAACCCCACTCCAAATATACGTCGCGTTTCACGAATTCGGGGGTTTTTGACTCAAAGTGCCTTGGCTCCTTATCCTCGGGATTTCCGAAATCTCAAACCCTGAAACTCCAAAATGCCGAACCCCAAAAGGGATAGCGAGTGACAAGCTCCCTACTTGGATCCTGTCCACGTGACCCTATCCCGTGAACCAGTGCTTTACCTCCGAATGCTTTCGGATTTTCGCATTTCAGGATTTTGCAATTCCAGTTGCAACTGTTCTTGACCCTTCGAACTCCTAGGTCCCGAAATGTCGAAATATCGAACCCCTAAATGTCGAAATTCCACTTTAAAGGGAGATCAATGGCTGTGAGCCTCCCCTGATTCGACGACTTCTGTTCTTTCAAGATTTCATGGGTCAAGAGTCCCGACTCTTGCCCTTGATATCTCTTGGTAGCCAAAATGCCGAAATCTCCTTTTGGGGATTTCCATGAAACATTGACCACTTGCCACATGTCCTCCTGTGGATGGTCACGATGCTTTCAAGATTTCATGAGTTGGGACATTTTGTCTCACAACTCCTTCTCCTTGAACTTCTGGTATCTAAAACCCCGATGGATTTCAGATTTCTTCCACACGTCCTCTCAACGATGGACGGTACTGATCTTTTCGAGACTTTGACAAGTCCTTCCCTTTGCATATACGAGGGTTAAACATCGTTCACCTTCTCCTGGATCCGATGGCTATCGATCCATGTGCCCAGATCTGACGGCCCAGATCTCTTTCTCCTGCGTGCTCTCCTCCTGCTACCTGGACGTAGATTCAATGGTCCAGATATTTTCTCCAGTGCTCGAATCAATGATAGCTATGCTCTTCTGAGCTCATGCTTCTTTCTTCCCCTTGGAAGATTTCTTGTTCCAAAAAAGGCCTCGACCTTCGTCTTTACTGCGAAGCCTGTATATTCGGCTCCCGCCTGTATTCTAAGGACGTTGTCCCTCCTGAGCTTTGTCGATTGTGAAACCTCAAAGGGTTCTTCGACTTCCTGCTCCTCTCAACTATTTCTCTGTGTGAAAAGGCAATGTTCCTCCTGAGCGCACTCCTTGCACTATTCCTTCTGAGATTAAGAACTTCAAACAAGTTTTTATTTGCACACTCCTTGTGCTGCTAGGTTTTTCGTATAACTCAATTCGAAGTATTTCTTGCAAAGAAATGCTTCACACCCTTCTGGCATTCTTCTGCTCGATGCACACCTTACAAATCCTCTGCACACAACTGTGCTATTCATCCTGAGCCTATCTATGGCTTTGACCTCAAAGTGTCTCTGTCCCTTTCTCTCCTTGAAGGGATATAAGCGCCCTCTAGCAACTTATGCTCAAACACTCCTTGCTGAGCCTGTAGGGTGTTCAGTAACCCTATAAGTGACTTCTCCTTGACACTTCCCTTTCCTTAGAACTCAAAATAGTGTTCCCTGGTGCACTCAATGCTCTCTTGGTATATCTCTATAGAACCTTCCGTAGTTCTATCTTCCTTGAACTCGAAATAGAGTTCCTCCTGTGCACTTTATGCTCATGCTCAATGCCCTCCTGGCAGAGCTTCTACAGAGCCTACAGATGTTCTATCTTCTCTGTGTCTTCCTCTGCACAGTCTCTCCTTCAAGGTGTTCAACAACCTTGAGGCTTCTTCTTTGAGTCAATGACTTCCTCTGGTGCTTCGTCTTGGCACGTTTCTATCTGAAATTCCGCAGAACTCAGAATTTCACTCCATGCACTGGCTCACAGAACCCATAGTGTTCTATCATGCACTCTTGCATGAAGCCTCAAAGAACCAGACCTAAAATCAAATAACTCACAGATAGGGAAATCTATCTATCCCTGCAAATGCATACCTAAGATACATCTACAACATATCATCACACATAAAGGCTGTAACGTTCTTGACCATCAACCCTATGGTCGGGAAAACATTACTACGTGGAAAAAAATCTCATACTTAATTCTATATATAAGACATGCATTTAAGAAAATGAAACACATTTAAACTCAAAGTAACCATAAGAATTATTGCTATTATAAATAATCAATGGCTCTAACATTAATTCATATGCATAGCAGAATACATGATAAATATAAATACACAGACATGCAGAAAAGTAATTAAAACATCATCTGGTACTTATCTTTGAAATGGTGGTAATTCCACCAACCAGGTGTAGGCCTTCTATGAACCTCCCAGCCTTAGATGATACTGCTCATCAATCTCAGCAATAGGTCACCCCTGAGATGGGACTAAGCTCCACACCCAAGACAAGGAATCTTAAGCTAGGCTGAGGTTACAAGGAAAACACACAGTCACAAGGAAATAATTTTCTCCTAGGAACCACTCATACTCACTGCCACAGACTCTCCTTCCCCACATGCCTATTCTACCCCAGGAGTATACACCTTCTCTGACACCTAGACAGTCCTTCGGCTACTAACCTCCCTTGCCTTGGGTTTTAGCAACAGACCAAAACGGAAGTCTCTAAGCTCTGTGGCAGCACATGGTTCCTTCTAGGAGTTCTCTCCTTCCTTTGTGCACTCTCTTACCTGGAGAGAGTCGCTAACAGGCCAAGAAACCTATTCTTCCAACTTCAATCACCTCTCTCACCTGGAGAGAGTGTTGTACAAACTGGCCAACAAGGCACACGTAGTCTAGCACTGCATGACCACAACAGCCAACAGGGAAAATAGACACGAGCTTTCCAAACAGGATCAGCAATGACAGGAAGGTCTCATGGTTATGGCTTTGGGATAGAGACTCCACACATAGGCTCGATCTGCTCAGACAGAGGATGCATCGAATTTTCCAGAAATCAGCACAGGCTATCCCTGAAATCAATACACAGACTTTTCTCCCCCAGTTTTCATAATGGCCGGAGGTCTCCTCTAGGGGTCGGATGGGACATACGGTTCATAAGATGCCCAAGGCTCTTCCAAAGGTCAGACGGGTTCACGCCCAGGAAGTCGAGGGTCAAATGGTGGAGGAACCCCCAACATGGCTGATCTCAGACTCTTTATTTGCATGCATTTGGGTTGACACTTATCACCCATGAAACTGCGTGCATTCCATCAATTTGGAAGTTACTTTTCCTTCCAAGAGAACTTAGGATAAATCATATTATTCACATTATTTTTGGAATAAAATTAAAATATTATTCCCAAGGCTTAAGCCCTTAGGCTCAACACTTAGTCGCTCTTCCCACCTTCCAGCCCCTAATCCCTTGCCCACTCTGTGGAATCTTAGTCCCCCATCACTCATTCATCATGGTCAGTCTGCACGTACGCAGTGGTGTTTATATTATTATTAATAATGTGTATAGATACATGAACAAAATCAGGCTCTCTGGCCTAATAATCACATAAGCCCACCAACTTATATTAACTTGGCTCACCAACCTATAAAATCATAATTAAAATTCATTTCATAAACATGATTTACAATGGGGCTCGGTCTTGCAGACATTACAATCCCCCTCCCCTTATTTCTGCACTGTCCTCGGTGCAACTTTACACTTTCTCTGCAAGATTTTCAAAATTTTCAAAAAGATGCGGGTACTTTTCCCACATATCTTCATGATCCCATGTCACATCCTTAGGACCGTACCAGGTCCACTGGACCTTTACAAGCCCTATAGCTCAATTCTGGATATGTTTTTTTTTCGTTTCCAATATGCACACAGAATGCACTTGCAGGACACCTTCTGGTTCCACCTGAAGCACATTCCAGTAAATAACATGATTAGCATCAGGTATATATTTCTTAAGAAATGAAACATGAAACACATAATGTATAGTCATAGATGTAGGTAATGCAAGATTATATGCAACTAGCCCAATCCTTTCCAGGATTTCAAATGACCCACAAAATCTTGCTTCCAACTTGGCGCAACTTCCCAGCTTTAGGGAACTCCTGTTATTTTTCACTTTCAGGAAAACATGATCACCGACTTTGAATTATCGGTGGGTTCTATTCTTATCAGCATAAATTTTCTTCCTGTCCTGGGTAGTTTTTGAATTCTGTTTAATTTTTATCATTTAGTCCTCCATCTCCTTGAGCAACTCTGGCCCAACTACTGTTTTGTCAGCTGGATTATCCCAACTCATTAGAGTGTTGCACTTTCGTCCATAAAGTGCTTCAAATGGGCTCATCTTCAACGATGCATGATACCCATTATTGTAGGCGAATTCTACCAAATGTAGGTAGTCTTCCCATCTTGATGGTTTGTCCATCACATACATTCTCAGCATGTCTTCTATTACTCTGCTCACCCTCTCTATCTGTCCATCAGACTCGAGATGATATGCTATATTAAAAGTTGTTGGGTATGTGTTATATTCTTTGCATGAGTAGTAGTGTCTGAGCGTCTGTGTCGGGCGCGCAGGGGGGTTAGAGGGGGGTGGAGCCCCCCGCGCGGGGGTTCAGGGGCAGCGCCCCCGAATTTTTTTTTTCCAGGACGACATATTTCCCCTACGACATATTTCCGAGACGACATATTTGCAGGACGACATATTTCCAGAACGACATGATATTAGGTGGTTTTTTGGCACATGGTTTTTTGCTGATGGTTTTCTATTTCCGGTTAAGGAATTAGGGTTTTGGACTAATCCAAGTCATGGGGTTGGGATTTTGGATGCCACTGGCTCCTATATGTATATTGTATTGTAAACAATGTAACACAATGTATGAATATAATATATGCTGGTTTTCTCGGTTTGGGTT
>JASDQU010586585.1:39897-58664 GCA_032191745.1 Picea mariana | reverse complement strand
TTTTTTTTTTTGAATGTATGGTTTTGAGTGAATCATCATACCTTTCAAATGCTGATTTCCTAAATACGTCTATTGCTCCAAAGTATTCTTCTTCTCCATAGTGCTTCTCGTTATGTCTCTCTTCCAAATTTGTCTCCTATAAATTTTGGCAAAATAATGAAAATATTAAAGACCTTCTTAATATTAATTTTTTTTTATGAAAAGGGTTTAGATTGAATCACCATACCCTTCAAATTATCATATTCTGAAGAATATTGTGGTTCCAAAGTATTATGCTCCTCCACAATGTTCCTCTGTATGTCTCTCTTGCAAGTCTCTCCCCTACAATATTTTGCAAAATAATGAAATAGTGAATATCTTTTAATATTTAAATGACTTTATGAAATTCAATTCTGACTCGTTTTTTAATTGTTTAAAAAACACACACTTTTTTTTTAACTTTTTTGGCATGACGGGGTTTATGTAATATGCACCGGTGCATCCATATTATATTATTCACCGGTGCGACCATATTATTTGATGCAACAACAACATATAATCATTTTTATTAACAAAATCTAGAAACATGGTGTGGTTGATTTTTCAATGCACGGGTTCTTATTATTAATATGTGCATCAGTGTGTTTGTGGTTTATAAGTGCATCGTTATGATTTTAAAGTTATTTGAACTTTTATTTGCACATAATTAGTATATTTATCTCAAATTATCTTTTAGGATGAATTCACATGACTTGCAATACTTCAGTATACATTTTACGTTTTATGTCACCTTATTCTTAAAAAATGGTTTCAAAACTATATTCAAACTCAAATTGTGGTATGGTCCTCGAAATTTATTTTAGATATGTATAGGAAAATTTGTTTCTAATTTTGCTTAAATGTAGGGAGGAAACATTATTATATGATCAAATGGTCAATTCTTCAAATTCCATCCCATTCCATATTGCTCAGTGTCCATCGTGGAGTTATCCCTTTCCATGTCCAATAAGTTTAACTTATTGTGTTTATGTTTCGATCATATCATTTAATTTTTTTTATCCATGTCAATATAAATGAAAATGCATCCAAATTTGCAGGGCCCTGATTCATAATTGACTTCATATGTAGAAAATATTCCAATTCCAGTTCAAAAACGTCGGAAGATCTTATCTGGAGAAACATATCACAAGCAGTTGGTAGATGAAAATGGGCAGTTGCTTTACCCTACCAATTGTGACATTCCATATTCCAACTTCAATCCTTGGTCGACCATGGTAATAATTGTTTGGTATAATGTAATTTGAAAAAACAAATTATTGCATTGTTCTTACTAATATGATCGATGTACTAATGTTTAATATTTTTGAAATTAGGATTATTTTGATGATTAGCGACCTACCTACCATGTTCCGTTGCACCCCATAACAATGTCAACCTGCGATAACGATGCCATCAGAGCACAACTTGAAGAGGAAGCATTCCAATAATGGTTGAATCAACCACCTATTCAATTTCCACTACGTCCAGATTCACCAATTAGGAATGACTACAACAATAGTACTTTTTCAAAGTTTCCAATGGAAATAATCAAAAAGAGGTTGGTATGGATGATTACATACAGGATACAAATTCCATGGAGACAATGTTGTTAGAAGCATTCCATAACGATGACCTAGGAGATGATTCTCATATCAATGATACCATTTTTGAAAGTCTAAAATTTGTTTCCATCGCCCCTCTCTTTAGACCTAGTGCTCAGTCAAGGTATACCCATCTTGGGAAAAAAATGTTATTGTACAACATGAAAGAAAAGTTTGGCATGTCAAACACATGTTTCTCAAATATATTGAGGTAATTGACCAGCAAGTGCCTTATATTAATTTTGAGAAATATTGTCACACAATAAACATTAGAAATGGTTTCTTTTACAAACATTAAATGACCTTGTACATCTATATTTCCCACTAACTTTAGGATATTCAAAGCGATTCTTCCTAGTGATAATGTTTTTCTCAGTAGCTGCAAAGAGGCAAAGCAGTTGTTGAAAATGTTGGGTGTTGATTATATATCATATCATGCATGATTGAATGATTGTATTCTATATAGAAGAGACTATACAAACAAATAGATATGTCTGAAATGTGGGCATGACAGGTACCATAAACTAGATAAAAATGGTAAATTGCATGGTCCTCCTCAGAATATATTGAGGCACATAGATATAATCCCAAGGATTCAAGGGCTATTTCATTGGAAAGAATTAGCTATGTTGCAGGGATGACATGCCTCACATAGAAGTGAGTCGAGAGTTATGTGAATCCCAAGAAATTCAATATCCATGAAGCATATAGAGGATATATGGCCAAAACAATTCAAGGATGAAGTACGAATTCCATGACTCAGCATAGCAATGAATGTCGTGAACCCACATTCCCTACAAACAACCTACTATTTTGTTTGGCCTGTAGTAGTGATCAATAACAATACCCCCCCATGGTTTTTCATGAAGAATGAACATCTTATGTTGGCTCTTATAGACACTGGTAGAAGACAAGTGAAGAATATGGATGTCTACCTACATTCATTGGTAGGTGAATTGAAGGAATTATGGGAAGGGATACATGTATATGATGTATCAAGAACCATCACAACATAGAGGATTTTTACATTGTATGGGACATGTTCTTACACCACACATGATTATCCAAGATTAGGAGTTTTCTCTAGTAATTAACACATTTATTGATTTGTTTATATACATAACAATATTTATTTGCATATTTAATTTGTTGTGATTGATGTTTTATTCTTAAATGATAATGTGCTATGTATACAATAATTTTTCAAGTCTTGTAACTAAATCCTATCATGGATGTAAATGTTGTGGACCTTATTTGAAGGCTACGTGGTCCAACCACCTACAAAATTTAGTCTACGATTGCTTGAGGGTATTCCTCCTAGAAGAACAGCCTTATAGAAGAGCAAAATCTGCTTTCAATGTTAAACCAGAGATAACCCAAAGGCCTACAATAATGACACCAACATAATGGCATAGAGAATATGAGAGAGAGAAGGAGAAAGAGATTATATAAATGTTTGATTAAAATGGGGGACCTATGTTCGATGAACCATAATTATTCAACACCTATGTTGAGAAATTTCCCATTGGGATGAAAAGGAAATCTATATTTTATGAGCTCCCATATTAGGAGCATCTTAAGATTTCCCACTTACTAGATCCCATGTATATATTTAAAAATGTTTCATCTTATTTATGTAGGAACATATCATCGAAATGAAGTGACACATTGGTTGTGAGGAGAGTTCTTATTTCTTCAAAAACTAAAAAGAAACATTAGCTAAGACAAGAAAGTAGAGGAGAGGTTGTTCCCTCTTGGTATTTTAAAGAAGGTGATGTCCCATCGATTTTGAAGAAAGAAGATATTTATTTGGAAAAGAAAGTTATATTGGGTGTGAAGGTGCCTTTTTTATATGGGTCTTCCCTACAACTTTGCTTCACTAAGCATCAAGACCATTTGTCAGGGTTGAAAGAACATGACCATTTAAACCTTGTAAAGGTATGATGTATGTCAAAAATATGATTTTGAAGAGGTAAGTAGATTTTGGCACCCATTAATCAACCAACTAAGGGACCCTCATAGATCAAATCCAGTATGACACCTACCTTTTTCTCTTGCTTGCATGTTTCTGTTTTATTTTTTAATCACTTCATAGGTTTAGAGGTCTAACTAACCTAGTCTTATTACTACTATAAAATTTTAATTATAAAAACTTGCTACTATATATATTATTAATTAAGTTCTATATGTACCCTAATCCTAATCTTATAACCCCTAAATATACATTTATTAACAATATTATGTATCCTAAACCTAATCATATGATATTAACAATATTATGTATCCTAATCATATTAAAACATTTTACTTTATATATTAATACTCAGTTTTTATCATTCTAACCCTAGATTTTCATATATATGTATACATACTATTATCAATACTCACATGTAATTATGATATATAAATCCTAATCACTTAAAACCTAAAACATAAATAACCCCTACTAGATATATTAACACCATTAAGTATCCTAATCATATTTAAAAAAAATTATCATTCTAACCCTAGATTTATTTTATATATTACATTATTAATACTTATATTTAGTGATGATATAAAAATCCTAATAGCATAAACCCTAAAATCATATATAACCCCTACTACATAATTTAACACTATTAAAACAATCATATTAAAATCATTCATTTAAAAATCTCTAGACTTACACACACACACACACACACACACACACACACACACATATACTATTATCAATACTTATATTTAGTTATGATATATTAATCATTATCATTTATTTTTATTAATTTATTTGATTTGATTTTGTTTTGTATATTTTTTGTTTAGCTCTTAAATTAGGGTTTACAGATAGCCGACTTGGTTAAATTCTAAAAATTGTCCTGCATCTAAACTATTAATTGATCAAGATCAACAAGATTTCATTTGAGAATTAGTCTTGATGATGAATCTCGATTTGGATTCGAAATGTCGATGACTAAAATGACACCAACTATGGATTATCTGGAAAATACCTTCGAAATATGATTTTATTATTTGTAATTTTTATTTTTATTCCATGGGATAAAACCTAAATAACTTGTATGTGTTTACTTTGAAGTGTCATTATTGATCCAAATGGATGTCCATGGCCTCCCACCTATTCCAACTGGCTCGTATTGGCAATTTTTCAGTTCGACAATTTTTTCCTATTTTTCGGGTCCCTCACTTCCAGGGCCATTTTGAGGCTGTAAAAAACATTTTTAGGGCTCGCCAAAGTCAACATGTGTAGGGATATCCATAGGAAACATGTGTAATCCTTGAATAGACATTTCCAATGGGCTATCGTGTGCCTAAAACAGATATCGTATGCAAAAGTTACGACGTCGAGAGGTTGAAGTACTAACTTACCCAAACGGGGCCCACATGACTTTTGGCGCTTCATCTCCTAGGGTTAGGTTTTTGGATGTCTAGGTTGTTTAACATTCCCGTTTATTGTAAAAGGACCTTAAGAGCCTCATTGTAATCATATTTTGGCGAATGAGCGCAACTGTCACATCTCTTCTCAGAGATAAGCCGCCACCATTCTAGCAAGCTTGTTCTTTCGTTGCATTTTACAGTTTCAACTTATTTCCTTATTGAATAGAAACCAGGTTTATTGTATATCTATTATTCTTTGTGAAGAATATTTTGATAATAATATGTATTCATTTCGTTATTCTCATAAAATATGGATCAGAGGTATCAGAGCGGTCTTCTCCTTGTCGTTCTTAATGGATGTCCCCAACGAGGTCAGGGTACAAAGAATTGGCTCTCGAGCTTGTTTCTCTTGAGGAAAAAAGATCTCACATGCCCAAATGATCTCTCAAGGTGGGAGAAAATAAAGATGATGTGATAGGAGATCCCTTCAAAATGTTGCTTGAGGAAGCCCTCACGCAATGGAGGAACGAGATGATTGATAGTTTTGCACAAATCCTTCGGCCGCCCCCTTCAAGGTACAAATCAGATTCGATATTCCTATATGTGAAGGTCAAATAGACACAAATGCTATAGAAAAATGGTTGAATCTGCTAGAATGGTATTTCTTTATCCATAACTTCTCGAATAGAGAAAATATTACTTTTTCCCTCCTTAAAGTCATTCCCCATGTCAAATATTAGTGGGAAACTTTCTGTGAGTAGAAGGAAAGAGAGGAACCCTATTTATTTATAGTCGAGGTCACCTGCGAGTCCTTTAGGGATGATATTAAGGAACAATACTACCCTGTTGGAAGTTATGACGATACATATACAAAATGGACCACACTGCGGCAGGAAAGAGACCAAGAAGTGCCCAAGTTCACAAATGTATTCCATACCATTCACACCAATCTAGGTATCAAAGATTCTAAGCGACATATGGTGCTTAAGTATCACAATGGTCTGCATAGAGACATCCAGGCCGAAGTGGAGTTTCTGGACATATCATCCTTGGGTGCGGCCTACCGATATGCTGTCAAAACCAAGCAGAAGTTCACAAAAAAGATGAGGCAATTTGGGGCTAGGAACCCCTCACATCAAAAGAAAAGAAAGGGGGCCAAAACCCATAGAAAAAAGGAGAGAGGAAATATGAAGCACCTCAGGACAACCATTCCAGGCCGAAATCAAAGAAGGACATCAGAAAGAAAAAGAAATATACCGGGAAGTGGTGTGACTTCCATAAGATCCCCTAGCATAAAACTATTGATTGTCACTCAAAGAAGTCACTTGTGGCTAAGGGACTCTAAATCAAATGCGGGTTCCAACTCTGAGTTGGAACCATGAAGTGGGATATGGATCATGGATGTAGAACCCAGTGCTACCATTGCTACCACCAAGATCCAGCCTAGTGAACTAGATGATCCATAGGAAGGCGAGCGCCTTTTTCATTTACAGATGTGGGTGAAGGGTACCCCGCTACACTTCATCATTGATAGTGGTATCCAGAATAAACTCATATCAGCAGAGGTTTTCAAGTGACTCACCCTTCTGACAACGTCTCTGTTGCATCCCTACACCATCAGATGGCTTTTCCAAGGAAGTGACATTCACGTCAGCAAAACAATGTTTCATGTCATGTCGAATCAAGCCCTTCAAAGACGATGTATTGTTTGATGTTTCCCCTCTCGAATTGTGTAATTTTATTTTGGGCCAACCATATTTATGGAAACTCCATGTTGTATATGAGTCTATGCCTTGTATTTTTATTATTACTTTGAACAAGAAATTGTACAGGATACCGGAGGAATTCCCACCTAGTGTTATTTCCTTGATCTCTGACAAGAAATTCAAGAATGTCATCTCTCATATGGACAAGTTTGTCTTCTTCATGATTCACTCTTAGAATGAGTGAAATATTATAGCTACATCCAGGGTCTCCACGTCTGACCTCTCCACAAAACAAAAGAAAGTGGATAAGGTCGTGGAAGGATAATAAGATATATTCTCCTCATCTACTGGGGTACCTCTGCATTGTCAGGTCAAGAACCCCATCAATCTAACACATGATGCATTTCTTCCCAATGGGATAGTCTACCGTCACTCTATGTTAGAGAATGAGGAGATCAAGAGGAAAATCCAAGAACTCCTCCACAAGGGGCACATTAGTCCCATCTCATCAACTTGTCAGAGCCCAATCGTGATGGTACAAAAGAAATATGGAACCTGGAACCTGGCAAATCTGCATTGAATAGCAGTCCCTGAATAAAATCACAGTCAGAAACTGGTACCCGATTCCCCAAATCGATGACCTCCTTGATCAACTCACAAGGTAAAAATACTTCAGTAATATGGATCTGAATTATGGCTACCACCAGGTCCTGATAGAACAAACATATGTATGGAAGACCACCTTCAAGTAAAAGGAAGGTATTTTCGAATGGTTGTTCATGCCCTTTGGTTTTTCAAATGATCCATGTACTTTCATGAGGATGATGGAAGATATCCTACGATCATTCACCAATAATTTTGTAGCGGTGTATCTAGATGAGATTCTCATTTACAACAAGACTTGGGTAGAACACTTGCAGCATATTTAGCAAGTTCTGCACACCCTGTGGCAACACAAGATATACACCAAATTGGAAAAATGATCCTTCGGCATGGAAAAGGTCCATTACCTAGGATACATCATTGATCAGCATGGTGTACATGTGGATCCATCCAAGATCCAAGTCATTCATGACTGGCCAGCCCCAACCACACTCACTAATATTTCAAGCTTCTTGGGCCTTATCAATTTCTACTCCAGGTTCGTGTTGGGATTCTCCCATATTGCATGGGTCCTCAACCAAGCAACCAGGGGTGGTGGTAAGGAGAAATTTGTATGGGGTCAGTCCCAAAAACAAGTTTTCTATGATTTGAAGAAGATCTTGTGCTCAAACCCATTACTTTCACTACTATACCTGCAATATCCCTTTAAGATTGAGAAAGATGATTTAGAATATGTTGTGGGAATCATTCTCACTCAGCAAAACCACCCTATGGCCTATCATAGTGAGAAACTATGAGATGTTGTCCGTAAGTACCCTACANAAATGGTCTACATACTTGTAGCAATTCCACCTCAACATAAAGTATAAAATAGGAAGCACCAACTTCATTGTTCATTGCCTCAACAGACTTCCAGTCATGACACTCACCATGGTGATAGACTCTTATGGCCATGAGACCTTTGGATGGCCACAACTTTATGAGACAGACCCAAAATTCACCACCACCTAACAAATGTTGGGCGCAAACGCAGTTGTCGCAAATTTCCATTTTCATTATGGGTTGTTGTGACATATATGCCATATCTATGTTCCATCAAGCGAGTGAGTGAATATGATCTAGGAATCCCACCACAGTTAGGTGGCAAGACACTTCGACGTCAAAAAGACAGTGGAAATGTTGCAGAACCATTTCTATTGGTTGAAACTTCAACATGAGGTCAACAAGTATATCAGGTCTTTCACTGCTTGAACTATTGTCAAACCAACCACTAAGAAACAAGGCATGTATATCACTCCTCCTACCCCTGACAGGCCATGGGAATCCATCTCCATGGACTACATGTCAGGGCCCCCGTCCACTAAGCAGGAAAATGATTGTGTTTTTGTGGTTGTTGATCATTTTTCTATGATGGCGATTATAGCCACCTCTAAGAAGAGCATCACAACAAAGTCCACTGCCAAGCTCTTCTTTAAATGAGTCTGTTTATATTTTTGAATCCTAGAAACCATTGTCTTAGATTCAGACATTCAATTTCTCAGCACATTCTGGTCAAGCCTCTGGTCACTATTGGACACCAAGATCAACAAATCCATGACCTTTCACCCCCAGACAGATGGCCAAACCGATGTCGTAAATTGAATGATCTCACAGATATTGTGCATGTGTAATTCCAAGAACCATCGCACATGGGATGAGAGTATTCTATATGTCTAACATATCTATAACCGAGCCCTGCATATTTCAACTAGACACAACCCCTTTCAGGTGGGGTTGCAATTCCAACCATTGGGTCCCATAGATGTTGCACTACCCCTTGCGGTCACCTCAACCAAATAATCCTCTGCTCCAACTAAATCTTACAAAGAAACCCAGTTCATTGAGAGGATCCAAAACATCCACCAACAAGTTCAGGATATCCTATAAAATTTCAATGACAAGTACAAGCAATGCCATTATCAACATTGATTGCCACATAAGTTTCAGATGGGAAAAAAAGTTTGGTTGAATTTGTAGAAAAAACGCCTTACTCAACCCCATTAGAATATTTTCCCACTCTGTTATGGGACATACACCATCACCCAGGTTGTAGGTGATAATTCTTTTGAGCTCAACATTCCTCCTTTCCTTGGCCTCCAACCAGTGTTCAACATGGATCTCCTTCGACCTTATTTCCCATTATTATTAGACACCTCAGAGATAGAAGAAAAGATAAAACCAATACATCTCAACCCATAATGCATAAAAAAAGAATCCAGTGATCATATTGTGGAAAAATAGGTCAAGGGTACTCACCAACAAAGGATCCAACTTTATCGAGTTGTTAAAGCAGGGCAAATCCTACACCAAGGCAAGTGGCTCACCTGAGGCCAAATTCAATAGAAATTTCCTCATATAATGGGGGAAATAAACCCAATGGATACCATTACTTCCTAAGGGGGTGGATTGATCCATATGGATTTCGGTGGCCTCCCACCTATTCCAATTGGCTCATTTTGGCAGTTTTCCAGTTCGACAATGTTTTCATAGTTTTCGGGTCCCTGACTTTTGGGGTCGTTTTGAGGCTCTAAAAAGAATTTTTAGCGCTCACCACTGTCAACATGTGTATTCCTCAGATATACATTTCCAACGGGATATCGTGCACCTAAAACGAATATCGTATGCAAAAGTTACGACCTCGAGAAGTTGATGTACTAACTTACCCAAACGGGGCCCACATGAATTTTGGTGCTTCATCTCCTAGGGTTAGGTTTTTGGATTTCTAGGGTTTTTGACATTATTTTTATTATAAAAATGACTTGAAAGACTCATTGTAATAGTCTTCTGGCGAATGATCACAGTCGTCACATCTCTTCTTCGAGATAAGCTGCCACCATTCTAGCGAGATTGTTTGTATGTTTGATAAGTAACTACCGCAGAGTTTCATGGACTTCTAGGTTCGTCTTGTAATTCACTTAGTAGATGAGGTTGAACTAGTTGGGCTGGTCTCCTCTCATTGGATGTTTTTTTAGAGAGGTACATGAATAAATTGAAAGGATTTGTCCGTCAAAGTGAAAAACCCAAGGGGTCTATGGAAGAGGGGTACATATCATATAAGTATTTATGTTATGCTAGTGAGTACATCAATCATATCAAAAACACACTAGGTGGAGTGATTTGGGACGATGAAAGGGATGAAGACAAAAGAGAATGGGAGATTCTCCAAATGAATGGAAAAACATGCTTGATAAAAAGTAAGTGACTTATCGTTTGTCAAATTTCTACACAGTAAATATTCACACTGAGCTTCATAATGTATATTTTGATCATGAACTCATATGTTCTATATTTTGGTTTCATTTCATGAATACATCAATGAATTTAGAAATTGATGCCATCAATAAATTCATTCTTTACAATTCAAAGGCAACAACACAGCCGTGGGTTGCATTGTATGAACATAAGAGGAGGAAATGGGAAAGTGACATGAAAGAATTCAGATGGTTTAATGGTATAATTATTCCTTATCCTGATCATTTAAAATAAAATATTCCAATCATATGCCCCAATAGTTGGGTTGTTGACCAATTCAGAAGGAAATATGGTGCATTTGGTCGTTACTTGCATGGAGATTAGAATGCACTAAAAATAGGGATTGGTTCCAACAACTCGATAATAATCTCTTTGTGTATATAATTTTAAAATTTATAATGCACATTTGAATTGTAAGTACATCTATGTTATTTTAAATTTTAATGGTCGGGTTATTAGACACATATTGATACTGTGATATGTTCACTTTTTTATAGGTTCATTTGTTCACATCTATGTGGGCATATGGACATCGTTTTCTCATAGAGGATATCGATGATGGACATGTGACACAAGACTGTGGAGTGGAAGTGGAGTTCGAACAATCTAGTTGTGCTAGCCACTGTGATCAAAACACCATAGAAAGGAAGTTAGGTTACGTCGGAAAGATACAAGAGATGATTTGAGTGGACCTCTCTTCTTTCCAATGTGTTATTTTTAGGTGCAAGTGGTGGGACACCTTTGATCGGAATAATAAAGGAATATCGTGATAGTGGGATGATATGTATCAACTCTAAAAAGATGTGGGTTGAAGCTAAGGGTCCTTATGTTTTCACAAAACAATGCAACCAAGTGTTTTTTTACCCAGATGTGTTGGATAAGGATTGGTGGTTTTTATTAAGACATGACCCTAGATCAAAACATATTTTTGAAAAAAAGAGTGCTATCATACCAAGTGAGGAAGATAATTAGGGTGATGACAATGGAGGGTGATATATTATACATGTCTTATTCTTTAATTACTTCTTTATTGTTTTCAAATCTATAGTGGATTTAATAATTTGATTATTAAAAAAATAATGTTTTTAGTATTTAATATTTCATATAAAATATTATTAATTTTTTGATTGAATAATATAAGTAAATGTTATGTGTAAATGATATAAATATTTTTCCATTGTAAATCTAGATGATATTTAAGATTTTAGTATTATAATTTAAACTTTTACTTTAAAAAACAATATATTATTGTATTGTAAATATCACATATTTTATATCATAATTTTAAAATCTATTTTTGCTACCCACCATTTCATATCATTAACATATGTTATTATATGATATTAGTTTTTAATTTTGAGTTCATACTTACTAATTAGGTGAATATTCAAATCTAAAATGAGCCTCTTAAGTGAGTTTTTCAAAAAAACATAATTGTCCTTAAATAACTAATGCATGTGTCCCTCTCTAAACCCATATAATAATATATACTTAATATTCTTCAAGATAGTCCATAGAGAATTCATGTTGTGATCGACATTTCGAATCCAGACCAGGATTCATCTTCATGACAACAAGTCATATATTATGTAATATAATAAATATAATATATTATGTTATATATTAATTTTATATTATAAATATAGTATTATAATATATAATAAATAAATATAATATAATATATAATAATAAAATATATATAATTAAAAATTGAATTAAACATGTAGATCCTAAAAAAATGTATCCCTTGTCCCCTATCTTTATCCCCTCTTTTTATTTGTGGGTAAGAAATTTTACGGCTCCTAATCACATATATAGGGCTCTTAATAGCTAATTCAATTCTTAATATCTATTACAACAAGAATTAACAACATGTAACATATGATCTTTTTATGTTTTTGTACATGTTTCTTGATTAAGTTTTACATTCATGCATCCTTATACTATAGTAAAAAAATGTTTAATTAGATATTTTGAGACTTGTGTTAATTATCGGAATATAAAAAAATATGACCAAATTACAAATATCACAAATATTTTGTAAATGTTAATTGAGCTTATCATAACTATTTTTAATTATTCATTATGAAGTTATGAACAAAAGAAATATTCTCTAAATGAGGACAAATTCTCACATAGTACTTTCAAGTAAACTAGTTTGTAAAATTGTGATGCAAAGTAAGGTTGGAGATTAATATAATTTACTTTTAACTTACCCAAACTTTAATTAATAACAGAAGATATATCTCTACCAATTTTTATAACTTACCTTCTTTTCTTAGTTAAGGTTGATATCCATGCATCCTTATAGTATAGTAAAAAAATGTTGAATTGCAGATTTTGAGACTTGTATTAATTATGAGATTATAAAAAAATATGACCAAATTACAATTAAGAGGAAGTTAAAATATCAAAAATATTTTATAAATGCTAATTGAGCTTATCATAACTATTTTTAATTGTTCACTATGAACTTACGAACAAAAGCATTATTCTCGAAATGAGGACCAATTCTCACATCATACTTTCAAGTAAACTAGTTTGTAAAATTGTGATACAAAGTAATGTTGAAGATTAATATAATTTAACATGACCTAACATCAACACCAACATAAACAGATAAATTAAGTACATCAACATCAACACTAACATATAAATTAAGTACATCAACATCAACATATAAATTAAGTACACAAACATGAACAAAACAAATGTTATATATATATATATATATATGAACACGTAAAATAATTGTTATAATGTACATATCTAGTCAACAACAAAAATAATTTCTATAACTAAATATCTAGTCATAGTCTCTTAGGAGAAACATGTTGTGGATGAATAGGTGATGCACCCTACTCATCCGAGTGAGGTGAAGGAGGAGGAGGAGGAGTAGGTACTGAAGCAGAAGAACAATCACCACCTTGATCAAAATCACTTCCCTAATCTGCAACATTGCCATGATCACTTGTACCCTGATCAACATCAACATCTAGAGGAGGAGGAGGAGGTACTAAAGAAGAAGTGTCGCCATCACCCAGAGGAGGACTAGGAGGAGGTATTGAAGTAGAAGTGCCACCATCACCACCCTGATGATCATCATCAATGTTGGACGATGTGCCATCCCTCATCCCTACCAGTAACTTGGAAGATTCAATGATATGAGACATAAGAAATGTTATATCGCATGGAAATTTCATCCAAAGCTGCAATATATTAGGGTTATCCCTGATGTATTTCATCTGGACAGGGCAAAATCCCGTACCAATGAAAACTGCACTCAGTCTGTCACACAGCTCCATCCTATATCTGAGATCTAGCCTATGCCACATGTCGGGTGGTATATGCGGCCGAGGACCCTAACCCATCACAGCCTCAACCATATATTCATCTAAATCAAGTGGCAAGGGAGGAGGAATGTCCCCAACAAATGTGCCAACAACTGCAAAATATATCAGAAGTTAATAATTAGTCGACAATTTCATTAAAAAAATTAATAAAGTATGTTAAAGAACATGCTAGATGAAATTTATTCGAATTAAGACAATAAAATGAAAGTACAAGATTAATTTAAATATTACCTCAATCGTATGGTGGCTCATCCACTGTGAAGAGGATGTTGAGACATCCTTTCCGATCTATCCCCGTATAAGAGCATGACACCATCACGAAAACGTGATCTACCTCACTAGATAATAGATCAAGTGCCTCCCTGTAAATCGTAGTTGGAAAATCGGGCATGCCTCTGTTGGGAATCATCTCGCCCCACATGTGCATCTACACCTTTGTCATCAACCTAGGAGGTCGATGGACATAACTTGGTATCCTCTCTAGAAACCTCTCAAAAAACAAACAAAATAACTCTGAAGTGAATGGGAAGTTATCCCTCCCATATATCACAGCATGACATATATCCAGTGTTATATAAAACTTCCTCAATAAAATGGAAGAACACCTAATAATTGATGGCCTATGTATCAAAGAATCAACATAATATAAAAGTGTGCAACTAATGTATTGACCATCACCAATAAAGTTTGAAAAGGTCAACGGTAATAGTGAGAGGCACCTAACATCCTTTGCACCAAATGAGGCGATCCATAATTGTCCACCAGCCACCTAAAAATCAGTAGGAGAAGGTATATCGCTTGCAATATATCTATGAGAGTAGGAAAGTTGACTCTTAGCTACAACACCCACTGGGACATCAGGAAACTAGGGAAAATCCTCCCCTCTCCTAGATATCCTAGTGATAAAATAAATATCTTCCTCAGTTGGATGATACCGCTAATGAGGACTGACTCCAAATGCCTATTGATGGGAATCCCATCGACAGATTAGCTACAAAAGAAAGGAAACATTCCACTTTAGGGATGTATCCTATTTTTATTACTTGAGGAGGCCTACATTCCTCAAGAGGAGCCGTGTAGCTGTAGTACTAGGCCGAGGGTACAAATGCTCCTCCCTCTCTGTGGCCTCCCATAACTGAACCCTATTGTATGATTCCAATCTTTGTTGTTGCTCCTCCATGAGATGACATATATGCATAATTAACATATAAATTTCATCAGCATCAAAAATAAAAACATAATGTTTTTCAGTAAATGAGAAATTTAGTTCAAAATATGAAAACAAAAATATTGTCTAAAAAAAATAAAAAAAATCTTTAGTGTTCCTACAAAATAGTAATGCATTGCTCACAGTGCACACACATATCTTATGCACCACATGCAAAGTGAAATTTATTTTATCTGGTGCATAGTAATTATCAAAGCACTGGGGCACCCCATTGTGTATTCACCGATGCATTATATATCATGAATGCATCGCTCTAACACTACCTATTTTCCACGGTGCTCCTATTGTTATGTATGTATCGGTGTGTTACCTATAAATGATGCACCGCTCGAATAACTATCTATTTTAAATGGTGCATATAGTATTATGAATGTACCGGTGTGTTCCATATAACCAACACACCATTGAATGGAAACTACTTATTTTCTTAGGTGCGTTCATAATAAACACACCGATGTGTTCATTATAAACAATGCACCGGTGCATCTATTTAGAACAAACAGATGAAAATAAATAGTTTCCATTCAATGGTGTGTATAGTTTTATGAATGCATAAGTGCATACATATAAAGGATGCACCGTTTAGTGGTAACTATTCTATTTTAAATGATGCATATATTTTTATGAATGCATCGATGTGTTTCCTGTACCCAACACACTGTTGAAAAGAAATTATTTATTTACACCGATGCATTCATAATAAACACAACAGTGCATTTTTTATCAACAACACACCGGTATGTTTATTCAGCATGCACAGATGAAAATAAATAGTTTCTATTCAACGGGGCATATAGTTTTATGAATGCATTGGTGCATACATACAAATGACGCATCATTCAATGGAAACTATGTATTTTGGACAATGCATATAGTATTGAGGATGCATCGGTGGGTCCTTGGTAAGTACACACCTGTTCATTCTATAATATGATGCACCATCAAAAACATACTATACATGATCGGTTCGCCCTGTAAAATTTACTAGGTCCACCGCACGCCGAATGGCTCGAACGCACCGTGCAAATTTTTTTTTTATTGAAAAACAATTAAAATTTAACTCAATTTCAAAATTTAATCTGCCAAAAATATAATGTACAAAGAAATAAAGAATTTACCTAGACATTTTCTCATTGAGGAGGCATCGTTGGGATGTAGTGAAAAAAAAAATTCCCACCATATGGAAAAATTGGAATCCCATGAACCGAGCACCGAATGAAAACAATGCAAGCAACGGAAGTGCCAATGGCAGTCTGCTTCAGTTGGTTAGAGGTGGCATTGGTGCTTGAGAGCTTCTCTGCACTAGAAATGGTAACATAAAATTTACCGCCAATTTTGTTTTATTTAACCATGTTCTCGTGCACTCGCGTTAAGCGCACTGGTGAAAAAAACGACAGATAACACACTGTTACGTTTTAAAAACATTGTGATGGTGCACCATAGGGAGCACATCGGTGTGCCATTATGACAAATGAATACATTTTATTTTTTCTAATGTACACTATGCAACTTTTTTTTGTGCATTGGTGCACCCGTTATGTGTGCACTGGTTCCTGCAATATTTTTTATCATCGATTTTTATTTAAACCATGTTCCAATGCACAAGTGTTAAACGCATCGGTGCTAACCACTGTAGATAGCACACTGTTTCATTTTACAAACATGTGATGGTGCCCCATATGGAATAGACCAGTACGCCACTAGGAAAAAGTTGCATCATTATGCATTTAAAAAAAAAGTAGGTATGGAGATGTTTATTGTGCATCGGTGATGCAAGGGGACAATGGTGCATCGGTATATGTTTTGGAAGAAAACAAAATATGACGAACATGTTTGTTGTGCACCAACGTGCTTGTTTAGGGTGCATCGGTGCTTTCGATCTTCTTTTATACGATGTGCACCATTGTTTTATTTGGTTTTTAAATAACTCTACAACAGTACACCATTGTCTATTAACATCGGTGCATTTATATATGGTTGAAGACCTATGTGGTA
Source organism: Picea mariana (assembly GCA_032191745.1). Classification (NCBI taxonomy): domain Eukaryota; kingdom Viridiplantae; phylum Streptophyta; class Pinopsida; order Pinales; family Pinaceae; genus Picea; species Picea mariana. Next base: position 41,491 of record JASDQU010586585.1, on the reverse strand, counting down.
TAGTCTTATAAACACACTGTTAAAAAAACATTCGGTAAAACATCCGCCCGCACACCTCCGCTAGTGACCTCCACTCTAAACAAATTTTGGGGCTATTTTCATAGGGACTTCTGCAAAAACATTTGCTATAGGGTCTTTTACTTGTAATGTTACCAATAATCTTCTATAAGAATTTTCCCTTCATGGATATGTATCAAAGATTGGTGTAAAGAGATCATTTACTATGTGATGGAATAATTTACTAGGATTATACTAAACAAGAAAACTGTAGTTTTACTTTGCTCCATTTATTGTTGAGATAGAATATATCCAAGTCTAAGAATGAAATAGACTTGCACATTTTAGATGATAACGACATCTGATGAAAGAGCTTCGATTTGAATATTTCTTTGAGTTGAGAGTTAGTGAAAGTTCTCTTATCTCTGTTGGCATGTTTTACACGCAGCGTATGCTTGTCATTTATGGCAAGTACAGCAGTGATGATGGCTTGAGTACAACAGCGATGATCAGCAGCATCAAGAACATTCACCATAGAAATGTCGCGATATGCGAAATCGCGAAATGATCTGAGCCGTTGGTTCGAAGAGATCATGGACCATTGATATGACTCCCTTCTCGATGTATTGGAGACCAGGAATTTGGTTACTAGGAGATGGAGAAGTCAAAGACTCTCAACATCAGGAGTCCCGAAATGCCGAATTGCGAAATCGCGAAAAGCACCTTATGGACAAGCGCTTGGTCATGGCCAAGGTCATATAGAGGAAGGAGCTAGTGCAGATAAGCTCTGCCTTGGAATTTCAGGGATCACAACTGGAAGTATCAATACACATGGTCACACGAATACCAAATTTTTGAATGTCGAAATGCCGAAATGAATGCAAGATCTCATGAAGCCAATCCAACAGTGCAAGTGAATTTGAACAAAGATCGGAGGGCTACTGTAGCACGACATAGTGTAACTGCCAGAAACCACTGATGGTTTCTGCCAAAGGACTCGAAGACACTTCGGGATGATTGACAGAGGAGGTGAAGAGTCTTTGGGAATCTTCAATAGGGATGAAGATGTTCATAGAGGCGATTGATAGCTAAATGAGCACTAAGGCCTATAACTGGAACAGAGAAGGTGAGCTCGACTGTCAAAGAGAAAGCGAAGAGTCTCAAACTGCTAGAGAGGCTGAGGAATCTTGGTATAACATACAGTGATGCTGGACACATGGTGGGAACCACCAGAGAAGCTGAAGAGTCACGATGATGATAAGACAAAGCACTCGAGTTGTGGAGGAATTTGGTGTGGAGTGAGCATGTAGAGGCATTGTGAATATTGCATGCACAAAGGCAACAGAGACTATAAGAAGGTGGAACAAAGAAGATATTAGGCTGTTGTCACTGTGTAGGAGAATTCAGGCATGTACAAGGAGGCAGAACGCAGGAGCAGAAATGCATAGTCGAGGAATGGTGTATTGAAGGAATATGCAGCATAGAGAATAAGAGGCAGAAGAGCAGAAAGTGTTAGAGGTGTGCAGAAGACACTGATGCAGACAGAGCAGAGTAGTGTAACAGAACAGCGATAAGGATGGTAAGCCATTGAATAACT
>JASDQU010586585.1:25560-39500 GCA_032191745.1 Picea mariana | reverse complement strand
TGTAAAGATTTTAAAAGAAGCATAATTGTTTAAGCACGGTAACAACTGATTCACCCCCCCTCTCAATTGTCCAACAATCTCCATAACAAGTGAGAAAAAAACTAGATCCAAATCCATGGCCCATAGTGAAATACACAAGATGGATCCATATTTAGAGTTAAGATATACCAATAATCCATATTTAGATCCATGTTCTAGAGAAGCAAATAAAATGCTCATTGGTCCATATTGGTTCTCTAATATTTTGGAGAAAAAAAATCCTCTCTATGGGGAGTTGTGATCTAAAATGGACCTGAACAAGAGAGCGATTGTAAGAATAAGTACCTACAAATGTAATTTAGTAATTACTGAAGGTTATATAAACTACAAAAAATAATACAAGTGTAGAAAAAAATGAGATAGAGAGAGGAAAAACATAATTAAATAAAATATAAGATTGAAAATATGAGAGAGAGAGAGAGAGTAATGGGAATAAAAAGTTCAATCTGTTGGCCTACCCAATACCCCCGATCTCTCATATATATTCATGTAATTTGAATCTCAAAGGGATTTTTTTATTTTTCTTAGCCAAGAGAGGAAAGGATGCACAAAGCACCATGAGATACATTGTCACTAGAGATTGAAAAAATGAAAAATCAAAAACCATTTGAAATTGGTTTTCCCATTTGGGTTTCCAAGGTCAAAATAGTGTTTTTATGTAAGTATTTATCTATGGATATGGGTTTATCTGTATACGGATTTTCATGAGAAAATGAAGAAACCAATAGATCTGCAATTCCCACCATTTGTCTCACTATGAAATTAAAGATCAATGGATACCATTAATTGGTTTTCGCACTTTTCTAGTAATTAATAATTCTCTCAGAGAAAACAAATTGGTGGTTGTTGAAACCTTACATATCCTAGGTTTCATGCCAATAGACTTAAACAACTTAGGCTTCTTTCTTAAGTCATAATAGTAAGATATTGATCTTGGTATGGAATACTCAACAATTTGGGGAGAGTTGAAGGTTGTACACGAGCCATAAGGGATACACACCACCTAGTAGACTACATCGACCTTCAAGAGATTGTACCACTAGTATTGGGAATTTTCATTACTATCTGGATGCATTCTTAGTAGTGAACTATGCTACAAATTTTCAACTATGAACCATATTGTATGAATCTCTCCTTCGTCTCATTCAATGGATGCATGTGGTGAATTCATTTAGTTAATTATGTTTTTGCATGTAGTGGAATCCCTCATATGTCTTACATAATTTTCATTTCTTATATCTTTTAGATAATTTCCATCTCATTTATATTTGACCTAGAGGGGGGTAGGGTATGTATACCTCCGTAGACTTTACCAGTCAAATCTGTAATGACCCCTATCATTATGACTGCCAGTGAAGAAAAAAGTGTGGATTTTTTTTGTTTGTAGGAAAGAAGGCAACAACAACAACAGTTGAACCACATAACCTGACGACGAACACACACATTCAGATCAAGAAATAAACAACAATGACTCAACACACTAGCACAACGATCAACTGGATGAAACATGCATAAATAAAAATATAGGAACGAATCCCTATCGAGCACACAACACGATGATGATTACAAGCTAAGGAAAACATACACCATCTCGACACAAAGGTCTCAATGACCAATCAATAGAACCTCTATGGCACATAAATTCGAATGCATGAAGGTGTTACAAGCCAAGCACCAGCAATGAACTTACAACGATCAACAACACCCACAACGAGTAGCACGAACTCTGACCAAGTTATCATTCTCCTCTATTCAATGGGGTGTGCCATGATCCCCTCATCAGGAATCATATCATCCCCAAGTGATAGATGTTTAAATAACCTTGACGCAACACAACCTATATGGACCAAGGACTCAAGATAAATCCAACGTGCTAGGAGTCAAAATACTGACAAGAAGACTACACCCGCACCCCAAGCAACAGGTCGACAAGATGCAAGATGATGACATTCAAAAGGAAATGTGCAAGCTATTACACAACTCTACCAACAACCAATCCATTAGGTGAAACGAAAGATGTCTAAGTGTGAAGGAGTGAACTATTACCAAGATACTAGGTCATAAATGTTATCATAAGGTGAACTGAGTTAGCCCCTGAACAACATCAAGAAATGTTGATTAACAACTACCCACTATCCATTAAATTAAGTGACTACTGATATGTGTTTCTTATATAATAATCAAATTCCTATCTATTAAATACCATTCTGTTGTCAGTCTTTATTCCATTAGATAAACACACTTTCCTTCAATTATATTTTAAATTAGCAGTAAGTATATTTTTCTAATCAATTTGCTAACCAACTGTCGAAGGAGTATTATTGGCTATCATTAATATAAATCAGAGTAGGAGAACATTGTGTATTATATAACTATCCTAAAATCAATGCATCTACTGGGACATCCCAACTATATCTCTATGACACATGCTATCCTAACAATAACCATCAATTATTAATTAAATTATGCTTATAGCAACATAAAACCACCATATAACTATCCATTTCTAAATACAACGGTGATAGCATCATAAAAATCGCAATAAATCTGGGATACCAAAAATACTTTGAGTACATTATGGTGAGATCCTCATAAAATCGCAACACAACAATGATAGAAATATAACTGCAGTTACATTACGGTGATAGCCAATTATGGGTCTGGATACATTTAAATGGGAATGCAGTTAAACAAATAAAATGAAGGTATATAAAATCAAAATCAGATATTAACAAAGCCATTGATAGCATCCATCCATGGTCAATTAAATATTTAATGAAAAATGTTGATGTAACAATAAAGAAGTCACTGACAGGGTTTTGTGTGGTTGGGAAATTTTGAATGCTACCAGGCAATTGAATGGGTGAAAGTGAGTTGCGGTTGGCCAATTTAAGATGCAAGGTAAATTCGCCATCAATTATGATAATACATAGCAAGAAAATCGTCGTTGAATGCATTGGTACGTAGAGGGTAAATTCCATAAAATGTATTAAAAACACAACATCCTAGGTAAGGAAAAAAATGCTCTGGTTCATCATGGAGAATGCCCAGATAATGAAATGAAATAGCCAGACATTGAAGCATTGGATTTAACACAAAACATGGTCAAAAAAAGGGGAAATTTGCAAATTCATTTTCCATTAAAATATGATAAATCCCAGACAGTAAAAACTCCAAGGAAATAGTTGGGTAAAGGGGTATTGCGGTGTATAAATTTCGCATTAACATTGTAGTGATATGGGTAAAACCACAATGATAAAAAGAAGTGATACAAATTCATAGTGATATGAACACAGAGATGTAAAGTCAAAATCGTAGGGATAAAACTAGGCATGATGCCAAAATCATAGAGCCGAAATGGTGCTTTCTGCCAATGCAATTGTGGGTTAAGAACTATACTTAAGACATTAAAATCATGGATCAGAAATGGTGAAATGTGTCAATAAAATCGTGAGCAGAACTTTTGTCACCTGCCAAGAATTTCGTTGTTGTACATGTCATTCAAATCACAGAGTCTTAATAATGGAATTTGTTGAATTTTACCCTAAAAAATTCCTTGAGAAAAACATAAGAAATCACAATCAATAATAGTAAAGAAAACGTTGCCATGAAGATTCCAAACTCTGTAACAAGATAGAAAAACGTTGTCCATTCCCATAATTAAAGGGTAAAAGCATTTGCAGTAAAAAATAAGAATCACTTTTCAATGAAGGATTAATTTACAGTCTGAAGATGTATAACAAGGGCAAATTCATTGGGTAAAATTTTCCATCAAATGTATTAATTTGCAAAGGAAAAACGAAGGACCGATAGATTAAAGACGCAGAGAAGTTTCACCATTGAAAAGTGATAAATTGCAGAAGAAAAATTCATGATTGGATGCTTGCAGGGAGAAAAGAAAAACAATGCGCAGAGGTATTCAATCGCAAGAAGGCGCAAGACAATCAAACAACTAGGAACAATCAACAGGGGTAGACTGCTGGGCAAAACATCCTTCTCTCATCATCCATGCATAGAAAAGTAGGTCATTAGGATCTATAGGTCTATTAAGACCGAAGTGATGACCGTCGATCCAGCTCCTGGTCGATTGCTCAAGCATGGACTGATGATCTATGGATGAGGATGAAAGATAAAGCATAGTCTCTTCATAATAATCATTAAAAAAACAAAACAGTCATAGCAATCATGGATCAGTGCCAAGGGAATCAATTCAATGTAGTGAGCGTAAAGCTATGATGACTTTAAGTTCTCGATCAAAATGCTGAGTAAACACATTTTTTTTTATACAAGATAAGTACAGTAATGGAAGCCCAATATCAATATAAATCTACCATTCAAAATAAAAGCATGCATACTATAGCCCAAGGTGACAGCTCTGAGTCATTGTCCCATGCGCTCTGTCTAGCTCCCGCTTGCTAACCGATGTGACTTCACCGGTACCTCCTAGCCAACACTAGCGGTACTCTCCTCCCCCCTTATCCCCCCGAGATGCAAAAGGGCCATGTACTCTAAAACAAATAACAACTAGAAAACAACTTGCCTCACAAGGTCGAGCTACCACTCATTACTCGAGCTGGGTATCCCAACTCCCACAAGATAAGTCAGTCAATAAAAAATTTATGCAATGTAATGTTACACATAAAAGGAGATATCCATACTTCTCCTCCTGCATCCTTTATATATAGTTTCTAAGTGATTTCTTTCCCAAATTCCCATTTGTGTTATTTTTCATTAATTTAATCCAGAAAAACCCTCCCCCGTACACTTGTCACCTATCCCCTTAGTTGTACCAGAAATTAATTTCATTCAATATTTAATTACTCCTATTTCCGTCACTGACCTAAAAGCATTCCTAAATTCGCTCCTAGGTGTCCCCATATTCCCTTACACGTTTTAATGACTTACACCCTTACTAAATTCCTAGTTGACTTCAATTTAGAAAGTTCTTAAAGGCAAGATTCCTTACTAAGTTATTCATTCTTTTTTTTGCTTGTGTTTCCCTTTTTCTTTATGTTTCCCCTTTTTCCTTTAGTTTCCTAATTCTTTTAAGTTTCCCTCTTTTCCCTTTTCATCTAAAACTCAAATTAGCAAGTGTAGAAAAATTACCTTTTACCCCTTTTTCTTTTTAATTATTAAATTTTAATTAGCATATGTAACAAAACAATAATTTCCTCCCCTTTTTTAACAATTTAATTCCCCAAAGTTATTTAATTTTAATAAATTAATTGTATTTCTTACCCCGTTCTCGTCACATCTTTAGTGATTATTATTATTATTATTATTATTTTACCACAAGTATCACTTAGACCTATATTTTATTTTTCTAGGTTGGGCAACATTTTTATTAGGGAAATTGTTTTAAAACATTTTTTATCACATCATTCATTCTAAGGCCATATAGGTTTATTCAATTATTAGTTAACAACATGGCATTCCCTTCAAAAGAAATAGGTTCTCGAAGGCTTCCACTCGCCTCATTCTATTTCCCTTGCGCGACTTTCCCTTCAGGTCGCACTATGTGCTCCAAGGGTGCCACTTGCCTCTTTCTATTTTTCTTGCGTGACCTGCCCTTCAGGACGCACTATGTGCTCCAAGGGTCCCACTCGCTTCTTGACTGACTTGGTAGACATACAAAATCCCTAGAGTCAATACTCCACCAGGTGATTGTGTGGGAGACTAAGGGCCTCTAAGGAATAAGGCCCCTTCCTTATTGTGCACCCCTTAGAATAATTGTGAGTGCCTGTCTCCGTCTGCCCTCACAACATCATGGGTCTTCTTGAACTAGGTAATCGTTAACCTACAGTTCGAGCCACGATGAGAGTGCTAGTAGGCTATGGAAAGGATGGTTTCCACACCTCTCCCTCAACGTCTATGGTTGTCATGCGTTACCCCTCTACTCCACATGTGAGTCTCATCGGAAAGCTATCGTCAACCTGCATCATCAACAAATCATGTCATAAATAAAATAAATCATCTTAACATCTAATAAGATTTGCATATGTCATATCAACAACAATCAAACCCCAATAGTCCACTCTCTGAATTGATCCAGAGTCCAAGGGGTTTCATAGATGCCTCTACATCCTCGAGGTCCAAAGTCCTGCACATTCAGGAGAATCCAGTCAATAGCACCTATCTATGTAAATACACAAAATAATATATAATCACATCCATAATTCCTCACAATCATAATCAATGGCCAATATCATAATAATCTGGATCACTTGAAAGAAAATGTCCTCAAAGAATAAGTTCTCTCAGTGTGTGCAAGAGAGGGATGTTACATACACCCCCTCTTGGTCTAAACTTTGTCTCAAAGTTTCACAGTATATAAGTGATGAAATATCATGTATCACAGTATCATAAGTCTATCTATCAAAAACAAATGGAATCTGTTGGTGCATATCATATGCGTCCTCCCAGTTCACCAAGTGAGAACTATATTCGTCCCACTGGACCTTGACCTGATCTACTGTTCAACACTATAGTTGTCGAATGTGATGATCCAAGATTCAGATAGGCTCAGCCGTGAGCACCCCCTCTTCTGATACCGACAAGGAACTCATGTCAATAACATGTGTAGGATCACTAATATAATGTGTCAAAACAAATACATGAAAAACATGTTGCATACACCTCAAAGAATTAGGCAAGGCTAGTCAATACGGCACGGGCCCCTTTCTCTCCACAATATTGAAAGGTCCCACAAACCTAGGAGAGACTTTATATCCCTTTCAAAACTTGATCGAACTCTTATGTGGTTTTACTTGGAAGAAGACTCAATCGCCAACTTCATAACTACGGTCGACACAACGCACATCGACATAACTCTTCTCTCGATCCTGAGCTTCTTTGATATTTTGTCTTATTGCTTGCATTTGATATTCCATTTCATGGATCACTTCTGGTCCCACTAGGACCCTATCCTCAAGCCGATCCCAACTCAAAGGCATCTTACATGGTCGCCCATAAAGAAACTCGAAAGGTGCCATATTAATGGTGCTTTGGTAATTGTTGTTATATGTGAATTCTACTAGTGGAAAGAATTCTTCCCAACGCTTATGTTGATCCATCACATACATGCACAATATGTATTCCAAGATATGGTTTTTTATTTTGGTCTGCCCGTCTGTCTCAGGTTGATACGCAGTACTAAAGTTAAGTTGGGTTCCCAAGGCCTCTTGAAAACTAGTCCAAAATCGTCTAGTAAACACCGATCCTCGATCAGATATAATACTCTTAGGCACACCATGCAGCCTCACAATATAACTGATGAAAAATCTAGCTATTTCAAGTGCCTAATACATTCCACAAACAACAATAAAATGAGCACTCTTCGTCAGAGTGTCAACTATCAAAAAAATTGAGTCCTATCTCCTTGCTGTCAGTGGCAATCCAACAATGAAATAAATCAAAATGACCTCCCATTTCAATTCCAAAATAACGTGTGGTTGTAGTAATACTATTGGATGTCTCTGTTCATCCTTCACCTACTAACATTCTACACATCTAGCCATGTAGTTAAATATCTCTACCTTCATTCCTTTCTAGAAGAATAAGGGTTTAAGGTCTGCCCTCATCTTCATGACTCTCGGGTGAGCCATGTACACTGCTCTCTGAGCCTCGTTTAGGATCAAACTCCTCAACTCCGCATTCGGTGGTGTGTAAATTAGATTTTTAAATCTCATTAGTCCATCATCGTCCAACATAAATCCTTCAAATCTTGGTATCATCATTGTGTTTTTTTCGATAAAATCCTTTACCTCTTTGTACCAATCATCGTCACACTATAAAGTTTGAATATTTTCACGTAGATTCGTCTTAAGAGGAAACACCAAAAAGATGTGTGGTCTCTGACTCAATGCGTCTGCCACTCGGTTCACTTTTCCTTTTATGTAAGTAATCTTGAAATTGTACTCACTAAGCAGTTCCGACCAACGTCATTGTCGTGCATTCAGGTCGCTTTGCGTAAAGATGTGTTGTAGTCCACAATGGTCCATTTTTAATTCAAATTTTCATGCAATAAGGTAGTGTCTCCAAACTCTCAAGGCATATAAAATGGCTAACAACTACAAATCATGTAACACATAGTTATTCTCATGCCTTCTCACTTTCCTTGAGATGGAAGTGATCACTTGAACGTCTTGCATCAAGAATCCACCTCAGACTTCCTTGGATGCATCAGTTCATACCATGAAGTCTGCATCCATGTCAGGGACCTTTAGTATCAGTGTTGTTGTAAACATCTCTTTGAGCCTTTGAAATGGTTCTACGCATTTCTTGTTTCAAACAAATTTCTTGTTCTTCTTCTGCAATTCCGTGATCAAATTTTCTATCTTTGAAAATCCCTCGAGGAACCGTCGATAGTATCCTGCTAAACCCATGAAGCTACGCACCTCCATGAAATTCGTCGGTGTAGTCCATTCCATAATAGCCTCAACCTTTGTTGCATCCATGACGATACCTTCCCCGGAGATGACATGCCCTAAGTAGTGAATCTGTGATTGATAAAATAATCATTTGGACAATTTCCCATACAATCTGTTCTCTTGCAAACACTGTAGTACCAAGCGCAAGTGCTCGTCATGCTCCTCCATCATCCGAGAGTAAATCAAAATATTGTCAATGAATACTTGGATGAAATTGTCCAAGTACTCGTGGAACACCCCATTCATCAAACTCATAAATAACCCAGGGGTGTTTGTCAGTACAAAAGGTAAAACAATAAACTCGTAATGTCCAAACCTCATCTTAAAAGTGGTCTTAGGGACATCATCCGCCTTGATCCTTAACTGGTGATACCCTGATCTCAAGTTGATATTTGAAAACATTGTTTCACCCTTCATATGATCAAACATATCATCAATCCTCAGCAACAGATATTGATTGTTGATCGTTGCATTGTTCAATTGACAGTAGTCAATGCAGAGTCTCCATGAACCATCCTTCTTTTGTTTGAAAATAACAGGTGCACCCCAGGTGACACACTAGGACGTATTAGTACCAAGTCCAACAACTCCTTCAGTTGCATTCTAAACTCTTGTAACTCCGGTGTTGACATCCGATAAGGGGATCTTTCTATCGATTCAATCCCCAGTTTTAGGTCTATGGTAAACTCCAATTCCCTCTCTGGCGACATCCCAGGTAACTCCTCTGGGAAGACGTCCGCAAACTCTCTCACCATAGGAAGGTGTTCTAGACCTTCTGCTACTCCCTTCTCATTTAATGCAAGGATAGCATAAGTCTTACATCCCTTGCGCATTCCCTTCCGTAGCTTCAAGGAAGAGATGAGCCTCAACTAAATTCCTTGGGTCTGTCCTACAATCATGCATCTATGTCCCTCATCATTAACCAAGCTCAATTGTTTCGTCTTAGAATTCAGTATTGCCTCATGCGATTCCAACCAGTCCATACTGATCACGACGTCATAATATCCTAAGATCATGACATGCAAGTTGGCCCTAGTGAAAAACTCTCCCAGGTTAAGGGTACAACCTTTAACCTTCCCTTCAACCTTTTGTTTGTCTCCCAAACCCATCTCTACATAGCTAAACTCATCCTATTCGACTGTCTTCACCTTAATCCTTTTTAGCGTTGCACCGAAAATGAAACTCTCGATAGCACTGGTATCTATCAAAATACTAAGGGTATGGTCAACGAGGGTACCTGAAGTCTTGAGTATAGTCGACTGGTGCTCTTCCTAGCAGTTATTCACCACTGCATGAATCCGATGAGCCTTGCCCAAATCTCCCATGGTAGTGGATCTGGCTGATCTAGATGCTCTAGTCCTCTCCAATGGGAATTCACACTGGTAGTGTGGCTCCCCATAAGTACAACACCCCTTCTTCGGTCCAGTACTCCTGGTACTCGAAGTAGAAGTTGACAGCCCACCATCCTGGAATCCTGGTTTGTTCTGTTGAACATGCGTAAACTACTATTGTTGCGGTTGACGTTGCTGTTGATGTTGTGGTACCCGGTAAGGAGTCTGTTGCTAGGGCACTAGTCTCTAAGGTGTAGTGAAAGTGGATCCTCTCTAGAAGCCACAATATCCTGGCATCTGTGTAGCTAGTGTCTAATGATGTTACTCACTAGATGACACCTGCACTGCTAGTCTCGCTGGATTCCTGCTCTGACCCCCGCTGATAAGCTCCTCCTCTTCTATGAGGGACTTCTAGATGGCATAATGCAAGGTATGAGGCATAAGAATACTAACCTTTTCACATATGCTGACATTAAGGCCTAACAAGAACATGTTGACCTTAATTTTCTTGGTATTAAGATGTAGAGAATACCGAAGCAACTCCATAAAACAAGCCTCGTACTTGGGCACTATAAGATCACCCTATGGTAAGACATTGAACTCATTGAGCTGATGCTCAATGAATTCCTCTGATAGGTACCTATCTCAGAACCGTTCCTCAAACAATTCCCATGACACATCCTTAACAACCATGTTCAATTGTGGCAGGAGCATCATCCACCATATAAGAGCACTCCCCTTTAGTTGGAAGACCGTCATATGGACCTTCATGTTGGAGATATAGTCACGAAGTGAAAATCACATCGCCATATTCTCCAACCATGCCTCGATAGCTGCTCCGTATGAGGAACCAATTAAATAGGGAAATTTGACCTTCTTGAGTTCGCAGTGAATGCTACCAGTACTAACCAGAGTGTGCAGTGGACCCTCACGATGTGCCAGCACCCTGGCCTCATCTTTTTCCAAACAGTTGATTAGTGCCTCAGACATCCTATGGAAGGACCTCATCATCCCAACCACATCACCCAACGCTATCTACTCCTTCCCGAAAACATGTTCGTCTCCTTGGGGGTTAGACCCCTCATGCATGGATTCTACATGATGCATGATGCCTCCTCCCCTCGCACCCCATCGTCTACCTCCATGACGTCCTCTAACCATGATTACTTGCACAAATAAAAGTCAACTTAATTAGCAACATTATAATCAAATATCATATCAACAAAATCCGTAGTGATCCCAAGTCACGGGTTGAAACCTCACTCTGATACCATATGTAACGACCCCTATCGTTACGACTACCAGCGAAGAAAAAAGTGCGGATTTTTTTTGTTTTTAGGAAAGAAGGCAACAATGACAACAGTTGAACCACACAACCTGGCGACGAACACACACACATAGATCAGGCAATGAAAAACAATGACTCAACGCATTATCACAATGATCAACTGGGAAAAACATGGGTAAATAAAAATCTAAGGACAACATCCACCATCCCGACACAATGGTATCAACGACCAGTCACTAGAACCTCTATGGCATGCAAAACCGAATGCATGAAGGAGTTACAACCCAAGTGCCAACAACGAACTTACAACGATCAACAACACCCACAATGGGTAGCAAGGACTCTGACCAAGTTATCATTCACCTCTATCCAATAGGGCGTGCCATGATCCCCTCATCAGGAATCACGTTGTCCTCAGGTGATAGGTGCGACAATAACCATGGTAAAACATAAACTATCTAGACCAAGGACTCAAGATAAATCCATCGCGCTAGGATACAAAATACTGACAAGACGACTACACCCACACCCCAAGCAATAGGTTGACAAGATGCAAGATGACGACATTCAAAAGTAAATGTGCAAGCTATTACACGACTCCTCCAACAACCAATCCACTAAATGAAAAGCAAGATGTCTAAGTGCGAAGGAGTGAATTGTTACCAAGCTACTGGGTCATAAATGTTATCGTAAAGTGAACTAATTTAGGCCCTGAACAACATCAAGAAATGTTGATTAACAATTACCCACTATCCATTAAATTAAGTGACTACTGATCTATGCTTCTTATATAATAATTGACTTGATGTCTATTAAATGACATTCGTTTGTCGTTCTTTATTCCATTAGATAAAGACGTTGTCCTTCAATTAAATTTTAAATTAGCAGTAAGTATCTCTGTGTAATCAATTTGCTAACCAATTGTTGAAGGAGTATTATTGGCTATCATTAATATAACGCAGAGTAGGAGAACATTGTGTATTATATAGCTATCCTAAAATCAATGCATCTACTGGGACATCTGAACTATATCTATATGTCACATGATGTACTAACAATAGCCATCAATTATTAATTTCATTACGATTATAGAAACATAAAACCACCATATAACTGTCCATTTCTAAATACAACGGTGATAGCATCATAAAGATCACAATAACAATGGGATAGGAAAAAGACTGTGATTACTTTACGGTGAGATCCTCATAAAATTGCAACACAACAATGATAGAAATATAACTGTGATTACATTACTGTGATAGCCAATTATGGTCTGGGATACATTTAAATGGGAATGCAGTTAAACAAATAAAATTCAAGTATATAAAATCAAAATCGGATATTAACAATTAAATGTTAAAATAAAAACGTCGATGTAACAATAAATAAGTCACTAGCAGGGTCGTGTGTGGTTGGGAAAGTCTAAATGCTACCAGGCAATTGAATGGGTGAAAGTGAGCTATGGTTGGCCAATTTAAGACACAAGGTAAACTTGCCATCACTTATGATAATACACAGCAAGAAAATCGTGGTTGAATGCACTGGTATGAAGAGGGTAAATGCAATAAAATGTATTAAAAATGCAGCATCCCAAGTAAGGAAAAAAAACATTGTGGTTCGTCATGGAGAATGCCCAAATAATGAAATGAAATGACCAGGCATTGAAGTGTTGGGTTTAACACAAAACGTGGTAAAAAAAGGGGAAATTTGCAGAGTCATTTTCCATTAAAATGTGATAAATCGAAGACAGTAAAAATGCCAAGGAAGTAGCTAGGTAAAGGGGTATAGCGGTGTATCAATTTTGCACTGACATTGTAGTGATATGGGTAAAATCGCAATGATACAAATTCATAGTGATATGAATGTAGAGATGTAAAGTCAAAATCACAGGGATAAAACTGGGCATGGTGCCAAAATCATGGAGCCGAAATGGTGCTTTCTTCCAGTGCAATCGTGGGTTAAGAACTGTGCTTAATTCATTAAAATCATGGATCAGAAATGGTGAAATGTGTCAATAAAATCGTGAGAAGAATTTTTGTCACCTGCCAAGCACTTTGTTGTTGTGCATGTCATTCAAATCGATGAGTCTTAATAATGGAATTTGCTAAATTTTACCCTCAAAAATTTGCTGAGAAAAACATAAGAAATCACATTCAATAAAAGCAAAGAAAATGCTTCAATGAATATTCCAAACTTCGTAACAAGATAGAAAAATGTTGTCCATTCCTATAATTAAATGGTAAAAGCAACTGTGGTCAAAAATACAAATCTTTGTGAAATGAAGGATAAATTCACAGTCTAAAGATGTATAAAAAGGGTAAATTCTGAGGGTAAAATTCTCCATCAAATGTATTAATTTGCAGAGGAAAAATTTAGGCCCGATGGATTAAATACGCAGAGCAGTTTCACCATCGAAAAGTAATAAATTGCAAAGGAAAAATTCATGATTGGATTCTTGCAGGGAGAAAAGACAAACAATGCACCGAGGTATTCAATCGCAAGAAGGCACAACGTAATCAACCAACTAGGAATAATCAACAGGGGTAGACAGCTGGGTGAAACATTCTTCGCTCATCATCCACGCACAAAAAAGTAGAGCATTAGGATCTATAGGTCTATTAACACCAAAGTGACGACCGTTGATCTGGCTCCTAGCCGACTGCTCAGCCGTGGACTGATGATCTAGGGATGAGGATGAAAGATAAAGAAAAATATCTTCGTAATAATCATTAAAACAACATAACATTCATACCAATCAGGGATTGGTACCAAAGATATCAATTCAATGTAGTGAGCGTAAATTTGTGACAACTTCAAGTTCTCGAACAAAACGCTGAGTAAGCACATTTT
>JASDQU010586585.1:1900-20299 GCA_032191745.1 Picea mariana | reverse complement strand
CTCATCAAGGACAATATGTATTAGATTACATCAATCATCAATCAATCAATCCTTTGACATCAATAAATCACTTGACATCAATCAATGACATCAATCAATCAAACCATTTGCATCAATGACAACATGATCCAACAAAACTCTCGGTATCACCGGGATCTATCAAAATACTAAGGGTATGGTCAGCAACGATACATGACGTCTCGAGCACAATCGATTGGTGCTCTGCTTGGCGGTTATTCACCACTCCATGAATCCGATGGGCCTTGCCCAAATCTCCCATGGTACTAGGTCTGACTAATCAAGATGCTCTATTCCTATCTACTAGGAAATCACGTTGGT
Organism: Picea mariana; assembly: GCA_032191745.1. Taxonomy (NCBI): domain Eukaryota; kingdom Viridiplantae; phylum Streptophyta; class Pinopsida; order Pinales; family Pinaceae; genus Picea; species Picea mariana. The sequence goes on along the minus strand of JASDQU010586585.1, from coordinate 19,960 downwards.
TGTGTGGCTCCCTACAAGTCCAACACCCATTTTTCATTCCAGTACTCCTGGTACCCGAAGTAGAAGCTGACGACCCACCGGTCTATAATCTTGGTTTGTTCTGCTGAACAGGCCTAAACTACTACTACTGCGGTTGATGTTGCTATTGATGTTGTGGTCCCTGGTAAGGAGTCTATTGTTGGGGCACTGATCATCGAGGTGTAGTGAAAGTTGATCCTCTCTGGAAGCCACGATATCCTGGCGTCTGGCTAGCTAGTGTCTGATGCTGTTGCGCACCAAATGAAACTTGCTCTACTAGTCTCGATGGAGTCCTTCTCTTACTTCCACTGATAAGCTCCACCTTTGCTAAGAGGGCCTACTGGATGACATCATGCAAGGCCTGAGGCATCATAATACTAACCTTTGCACGTATGCTAACATTAAGGTCGAACAAGAAATTTTTTACCTTACATTTCTCGATATTAAGATGCAGATCATACCGAAGAAAGTCCATAAAATGAGCCTTGTACTCGGGCACTATAGACTGCCCTGTCGTAAGGCATTGAACTCGTTGAGATGATGCTCAATGAATTACTTTGATAGGTACCTATATCGGAACCGTTCCTCAAACATTTACCATGACACGTCCTCAATGACCATGTTCAATTGTGGCAAGAGCATCTTCCACCATAGAAGAGTGCTCCCCTTCAGTTGGAAGACTGCCATGCGGACCTTCATGTTGGAGGTATAGTCGCGAAGTGAAAATCACATCGCCATATTCTCCAACTATGCCTCGAAGATTGTGTTGTCCGAGGTACCGAAGAACTCGAGAAATTTGACATTCTCGAGTTCACGGTGAATGCTACCAATACTGATCGGAGCGCACGGTGTACCCTTAGGGGGTGCTGACACCCTGGCCTTATCTCTGTCCAAACAGTTGATCAATGCCTCAGACATCCACTGGAAGGACCTCATTATCCCAACCACATCACCCACCATTATCTTCTCCTACCTAAAAACTTGTTCATCTCCCTCGGGGTTAGAATCCTCAGGCATGGATGCTACTGGGGGCGTCATGCTTCCTCCCCTCGCACCCCATCATCTGCCTCTATGGTGTCCTCTTAGCTCTAACCATGATTACCTACACAAATACAAGTCAAATTTATTAGCAACATTATAATCAAATATCATATCAATGAAAGTCAGGGTGATCCCAAGTCGTTGGTTGAAACCTCACTCTGATACCATATGTAATGACCCCTATCGTTACGACTACCAGCAAAGAAAAAAGTGCGTATTTTTTTATGTTTTTAGGCAAGAAGGAAACAACAACAACAATTAAACCACACAACTTGATGATAAACACACACATGCAAATCAGGCAATAGACAACAATGACTCAACACACTAGCACAACGATGAACTAGGTGAAACATGAGTAAATAAAAAGATAGGAACAATTCCCCACCGGGCACACAACATGACGATGCTTACAAGCTAAGGACAACATCCACCATCCCGACACAACGGTCTTGACGATCAGTCACTAGAACCTCTATGGAATGCAAAACCAAATGCATGAATGCGTTACAGTCGAAGCACCAACAACGAACTTACAACCATCAACAACACCCACAACAGGTAGCACGGACTGCGACCAAGTTACCATTCACCTCTATCCAATAGGGCACGCCATGATCCCCTCATCAGGACTCATGTCCTCCCCAGGTGATAGGTGTGGCAATAAACTTGGCGCAACATAACCTATCTGGACCAAGGACTCAAGATAAATCCAACATGCTAGGAAATGAAATACTGACAAGAAGACTACACCCACTCCCCAAGCAACAGGTCAAGAAGACACAAGATGATGACATTCAAAAGGAAATGCGCAATCTATTACACGACTCTGCCAACAACCAATCCACTAACTGAAAAGAAAGATGTCTAAGTGTAAAGGAGTGAACTGTTACCAAGCTACTAAGTCATAAATGTTATCATAATGTGAACTGAGTTAGGCCCTGAACAACATCAAGAAACGTTGATTAACAATTACCCACTATGCATTAAATTAAGTGACTATTGATCTATGTTGCTTATATTATAATCGACTTGTTGTCTATTAAATGCCATTCAGTTGCAGTTCTTTATTCCTTTAGATAAACACGTTGTCCTTCAATTATATTTTAAATTAGCAGTAAGTATCTATGTGTAATCAATTCTCTAACCAAATGTCGAAGGAGTATTATTGGCTATCATTAATATAACGCAGATTAGGAGAACATTGTGTATTATATAACTATCCTAAAATCAATGCATCTACTGGGACATCCGAACTATATCTCTATGACACGTGCTATACTAACAATATCCATCAGTTATTAATTTCATTATGGTTATAGGAACATAAAACCACCATATAACTGTCCATTTCTAAATACAACGGTGATAGCATGATAAAAATTGCAATAAAAATGGGATAGGAAAAAGACTCTGATTACATTACGGTGAGATCCTCATAAAATCGCAACACAACAAAGATATCAATATAAATGTGATTAGATTACGATGATAGCCAATTATGGGTTGGGATACATTTAAAATTGAATGTAGTTAAACAAATAAAACGTAGGTATATAAAATCAAAATCGGATATTAACGTAGCCATTAATATCATCCATCCATGGCCAATTAAATGTTTAAAGAAAAACGTTGATGTAACAATAAAGAAGTCACTCGCAGAGTCATGTGTGGTTGGGAAATTCTAAACTCTGCTGATGCAGGAGCATCGCTCCAAGCCAGCTACACGCCAGCCAGCCAGCACATCAAGCGCGCATTCAATGGAAGGAGAGAGGTGCAACCCTCTCGTTTTTCAAAATTTGAAAATTGTATTAAATGTTGTAAGGCTAGTAGAGCCAAAAGCCATGCATGTGTGAAGGCTTTAGATAAAGGTTGCCTTAAATGGTTGTAAGGATGAGATCTAGATCCGATTCATACTAGACAACCATTCAATGTAATTGAATGTAAATTAATGAGAGTTGGTGAGGATGGAGGGAAGTGCTCGAGGAGCCCCCCTTTTGTAAAAATATATTCTTTGTATCTAGATTTAGTATGGAGGGAGAGAATACCAGAGAGAATAGGTGAGATAAGAGAGGAGAGCCGAGACTCTATTGTAGTCCAAGCTCGAACACATTGTAATCAGGCATTCTTGATTAATACAATCATAGCAGTTTTTCCTGCATGTTGTTGTTCATGTATTTGTGAGTTCATGAATGAATATCTTTATGTGTTTATGATATGTTGTAGATGTATGTTAGATATGAATTTGCAGGGATAGACATAATTTAGTATCTTTGAGTTCTTTGATTTTAGGTCTGGATTCTTTGTGGTTTCATGCAAGAGTGCATGACAGAGTACTGCAGTCTCTGAAAACCAGTGCAAGGAGTGCACTTCTGAATTCTGCGTAATTTCAGACAAAGATGTGCCAGGAGAGCGCACGAACTGAATTCATCAACTCAAGGAGGAAACCTCAAGGTTGTTGAACACCTTGAAGGAGAAATTGTGCAGAGAAGAGAACAGAGGGAGGAAAATCAGAATTGTTGAGAATTTTGTAAAGGCTCTGCTAGGAGGGCATTGAGCAGATGCATAGGATGCATTGAGGAGAACTCTATTTCAAGTTCAGTGTGAACACAGAGTCACTGAGGATTCTGGAGAACTCTGCCAAGAGGGCATTGAGAAAGTGCATAGAGTGCACAGAAGAACCCTATTCTGAGTTCTGAGAAGAAGGAGAAGTGCCACAGGAAAGATGCTCACAGAGTTGTTGAATACTCTACAGACTCAACAAGGTGTGATTGAGTAGAAGTCCCCAGGAGGGAAGTTCTTAACCCTTTGTGTAGAGGAGGAAGACAGAGTTACTGAAGACTCTGCATTGGAGGAATAGTTCTTTGGAGCATAATCTTCACAAAATATCATAAGGAGGAAAAGTTCCTTTATGTGTAATATTCCAACAAGAAGGAGCAAGAGAGGTTGAGACACTTTGAGGTAAGAGCCACAGATAATCTTAGAGAAGATAGCACAATTGTGCGCAAGGACCCTACAAGAAATCACAAAAGCCAAGAAAACATTTTGGAGGGTTCAAAGTTGAGAAGATCAGGAGGAGGAACACCTCTTAGAATATAGGTGGGAGCCAAGGTTACAGGCTTCGCAGCAGAGACAAAGGCTGAGGCCTTTTGGAGCAATAAATATTCCAAGGGAAAGGAAGAAGGCCATGCTCAAGATAGAGCACAACTGTCGTTAAATCAACTAGAGAGGTGAGATCTGGGTTGTTGAAGTCTATGTCCAGACGCACGCAGAAAAGCACACAAAGAAGAGAGAGATATATAGGCCATCAGATCTAGTGCAAAGAAGCAATAGCCATTGGATCTGGAGGAAGGTGCATGGAGTTTAACCTCTGGGAGGTCATGCAGGAGGACAGTTGAAATGAACGGTGGATACACTTCATGGAGAAGTGCAAAATCCCATGGGTCGTTAGATCTTGCAGAGTAGTGAGGGGATTAAGGCCGAGTATCTTCCGATACTCTAAAGCTTAGAAAGGATAGCGACTGTCAGATCCAGATCAACGACAGTCGTTGATCTCATACAAGAAATTGCGAATTCGGGTTTCGTGAGTTTTGGAGGGCAGACCAAATTCTTGGTGTCACGAAGTCCCAAGTTGCAAGGAGCAGGGAAGGAGATATAGATCGTTGAATCCAAGTCACAGGAGAATCATTAGATCAGAACCTCCATGGGGAATCATGTATCGATGTCTCGGAGGATGAAGGAGTTGCAGCTTGATCACTAAAGTCGTGAAGTGTTGAGCATCAAGTGCTCAGGCGAAAACAAGGCACATCCATTAGGTGGGGACTGCGTGATTGATAGGTGGCACAAACATAGAGCATACAGAAAATATGGAAGTAGGTGACAGGTGGCGTACACATGTCACCTTGGAAGGAGTCAACCTATTGTTGACTTATCATGCTTCAGGATTTCTCAAAAGAGGAGCACGAGAGCTCAACACTCCAACTCGAGAAGTTGTGAGTTATGAGGGGTGCTAGAGTTAGGCCCTGGCTGAGTGGTCACTTGTAGAGGCGCTCACAAGGAGGAGACATACCTGTATGGCATCTTGGGTATCGATGTTTGGAGAAAGAGAAGTTGAGGGTCTTTGACTCATGAACTCGTGAGTCACGAGAGGCACTTGCGTTAAGGCAAGGCTATGGCCACATGGAGATGTAAGGCCTATGCCTAGTGTTAAGTTGCATAGGGTGAGTTGTCAAGAAGGACCTGTGGATTCATTGAAGGTTCCAGCAGGGAACCAAAGGAGCCGCTTTGGCTCGAGGAGAGTTTAGAACGATCCTGAGTGGATCTCAGCCCGAGGTTCGGGGGTCTTGCAAAAAAGTGGTATCAGAGCCACTCTTTGTCTGTAGACTGCAGGTAGAGAGAGGAAAAGTAGATAAAGAAAATACTCTGATACACACCATCAAAGTGGATTCAGAGCTTGTTTCTGTCAGTATATTGCAGGCAGAGGGAGCTAGAGGAAAAGGAAGACAGAGTGTTGAATCTTTGTGATGATTGTTTCAAGGTACGCAATAGTCAATAGACAATCAGGAGGACTGTAGGAATGGCTGGAAGCACTCATGATTGTAGAGTGACAACAAAAATTTTGCCAGGAGGGAATACAGGAATAGGAAGAAAATGGCTACTGAAGGCCATGAGCGTGGTGGAAGAGGAGACCACCAGCAGATTGGTAAAGAAGAGATTGACAAAGAACTCATTGACATAAGAGAGCGAATGGAGCAGCTTCCATTGAAGATGCAACAGGATGCAAGGACACATTGGCTGTATGAATGGCCCATAAAGAAGAGGGTGAAGTGGCTAGTCAAGGAATTGTTGGCCAGAAGACAACAAAAGTTGTTGAAAATGTGGCTGAGGTATGTTGAAAACCTCAATGACACAGAGCTGGTTTTCATCTATGAACCAGAGAATGGGAATAATCTTAGAGATGAGGAAGAGAGATCAATTTTAGGTCTCATAAACTACCAGGTGGGAAGAAGTGAACTTTCGAGTTGCCAAATATATATTCCATTGCCTATATATTCCATTGCGAAATGGGCAATGGAATGAGATCACTAGAGGATCTCATAGACTGTCAAGAGGAAAACAATGAAAATTCATATTTCTAGGTGGGAAATGATATGAGATTAGCAGAGGATCTCATAAAATTCCAGGTGGGCAGAAGTGAACTTTCGAGTTGCCAGGTGGGAAATGGGAAGAGATCAGTAGGAGGTCTCGTGTACTATCAGGGGAGCAGTGCTGAAAGTTAAGATTTCCAAGTGGGAAATGAGATGGGATCACTGGATCTCTTAGACTCTTAGACTACCGAGTGGGTAGCAGAATATTCCCAAATTTCCAGGTGGGCAGGGCAAAGGAGATGAGACTGTCTAAGAGTCTCACAGACTCTGTTGAGAGTTCATGTCAGAAAGGAGTGTTCATAGGTGAAGAGTCGTGTGGTTTTGCAGACCATGTAAATGAAGATGATGACAAGTTAAAAACTTGCACCATCTAGGAGGAGGATCGGAAGAGCATTATGATGATTGGGGGAATTCGGGTATTCCTGCCACATAGCCCAGTTGAGGCCAAAAAATCTATTGTAGATGCAACAATAGCAGGAGGACAGCCAACAAAGACTTTCAAAGAAGAGGAAGAAGTGGAGAAGACACTGATGTTTACCCAAGGTGAAGAAGAAGAGCATTCAGCCGAGTTTCTCAAAAATTTTAGCCGGGAAGCTCAACAGGAGATCACTGCAGTATTGGAAGCAGAAGAATAAGAGGAAGCGGACATCATAGACTTTGTTGGTCTGTGTGAAGAAATGGAATCCCTGGATAGAAGGGTGATGGTGCAAAATTTGCACATCCAACAGGCTATGTTGGAAGAAGACCTGGCAGAAGAAAATCTGTCAGAAGGTAAAGGTACTATATAATTGGAGTCTGCAGTGGAGTGGCCACTCAGTGCCACAAAGAGAGATAAAGATGGTAGGGGAGATTGAGTAGATATTCACATTGAGAAGACATAAGTGCAACAGAGAAGATTGCATATAAAGAGCCAGGCATTGGAGCAACTGGATGAGGTGATTGAGGAGATCAGGAGGCTGATGTTGAGGTCATCACAAGAAGCAGTCAACAAAGGAAATATGAGAAGAAGGAAGCCTTCAAGAGAAACAGAGAAGAAGAAGATGCAGCAGCAGTAGCGAAGCAGTGGAAAGGATGAAAAACTCCATAGAATTGTTTGGGATCCAAGTGTATTTCGACAGCCATGTTGGGAAGCTCATGATTAGGAGCTCATGAATTTTTCACAGCAGAGGAGTATGATGTAGGAGCATCACTCCAATCCAGCTACGCTCCAGCGAGCCAGCACATCAAACGTGCATTCAATGGAAGGAGAGAGGCACAACCCTCTCATTTTTCAAAATTTGAAAATTGTATTAAATGTTGTAAGGCCAGTAGAGCCAAAATCCATGCATGTGTGCAAGATTTAGATAAAGGTTGCCTTAAATGGTTGTAAGGCTGAGATCTAGATCCGATTTGGACTAGACAACCATTCAATGTAATTGAATGTAAATTAATGAGAGTTGGTGAGGATGGAGAGAAGCACTCGAGGAGCCCGCCTTTTGTAAAAAGACCTTCTTTGTATATATATTTAGTATGGAGGGAGAGAAGAACAGAGAGAATAGGTGAGAGAAGAGAGGAGAGTTAAGACTCTATTGCAGTCTGAGCTCGAACACATTGTAATCAGGCATTCTTGATTAATACAATCATAGCAGTTTTTCCTGCATGTTGTTGTTCATGTATTTGTGAGTTCATGAATGAATGTATTTGTGTGTTTATGATATGTTGTAGATGTATGTTAGATATGAATTTGCAAGGATAGACAGAATTTACTGTCTTTGAGTTCTTTGATTTCAGGTTTGGATTCTTTGTGGTTTCATGCAAGGGTGCATGACAGAGTACTGCAGTCTCTGAACAATAGTGCAAGGAGTGCACTTCTAAATTCTATAGAATTTCAGACAAAGATGTGCCAGGAGGGCGCACCAGCTAAATTCATTGACTCAAGGAGGAAACCTCAAGGTTGTTGAACACCTTAAAGGAGAAATTGTGCAGAGGAGAGGACAGAGAGAGGAGAAGTAGAATTGTTGAGAATTCTATAAAGGCTTTGCCAAGAGGGCATTGAGGAGATGCACAAGATGCATTGAGGAGAACTATATTTCAAGTTCAAATTGAACACAAAGTTACTGAGGATTCTGGAGAACTCTTCCAGGAGGGCATTGAGAAAGTGCATAGAGTTGACAAACGAACCTTATTCTAAGTTCTGAGAAGAAGGAGAAGTGTCACAGGAAATACGCTCACAAAGTTGTTGAATACTCTGCAGACTCAGCAAGGTGTGCTTGAGTAGAAGTCGTCGGGAGGGAACTTCTTAACCATTTGTGCAGAGGAGGAAGACAGAGTTACTGAAGACTCTGCATTCGAGGAAAAATTATTTGGAGCATCAGGTTCACAAAATCTCAGAAGGAAGAAGAGTACCTTTGCGTGCAATATTCCAATGGGAAGGAGCAAGAGAGGCCGAGACACTTTGAGGTCAGAGCCACAAATAATCTCAGAGAATATAGCACAATTGCGTGCAAGGACCCTGCAAGAAATTGCAGAAGCCAAGAAAACCTTTTGGAGGGTTCGAAGTTGAGAAGCTCAGGAGGAGGAAAGAATATAGGTGGGAGCCAAGGTTACAGGCTTCACAACAGAGACAAAGGCTGAGGCCTTTTGGAGCAATAAATCTTCCAAGGGAAAGGAAGAAGGCCATGCTCAAGATAGAGCATAGTTGCCGTAAGATCAGCTGGAGAGGTGAGATCTAGTTTGTTGAAGTCTATGTCCAAGCGTATGCAGGAAAGTGCACAAGGAAGAGAGAGAGATCTAGGCCATCAGATCTAGTGCAAAGAACCGATAGCCATCGGATTTGGAAAAAGGAGCGTGGAGTTTAACCTCCGGGAGGTCGCAAAGGAAGGCAATAGAAATAGATGGTGGAGACACTTCATGGAGAAGTGAGAAATCTCGTGGGCCATTGGATCTCGTAGAGAAGTGAGGGGATTACGACCGAGTATCTTCTAATACTCTAAAGCTCGGAAAGGATAGCGACCGTCATATCCGGATCAATGACAACTATTGATCTCATACAAGAAATCGTAAATTCGGGGTTCATGAGTTTTGGAGGGCAGACCAAATTCTTGGTTTTGCGAAGTCCCAAGTTGCGAGGAGTAGGGAGGGAGATCCAGACCATTGTAGCCAAGTCACGGGAGAACCGTTGGATCATAACCTCTACGGGGCATCATGTATCGGGGTCTCAGAGGGTGAAGGAGTTGCACCTTGATCGCTAAAGTCGTGAAGTGCCAAGCGCCGAGGGCTCGGGAAAACACATGGCACATCCATTAGGTGGGGACCGTGTGATTGACAGGTGGCACAAACATAGAGTGCACAGAAAAGACAGAAGTAGGCAACAGGTGGCATACACGCATCACTGTGGAAGGAGTCAACCTATTGTTGACTTATTGTGCTTCAAGATTTTGCAAAGGAGGAGCACGAGGGCTCAATACTCTAACTCGTGAAATTTCAAGTTGTGAGGGGTGCTAGAGTTAGGCCCCGGCCGAGTGGTCGCTTGTAGAGGCGCTAAAAAGGAGGAGCCATACCCATATCTCATCTCGGGTATCGACGTTTGGAGAAAGAGGATTCGAGGGTATTCAACTCATGAACTCGTGAGTCATGAGAGGCACTTGCGCTAAGGCAAGGTTGTGGCCACATGGAGATGTAAGGCGCATGCCTGGTGTTAAGTTGCACAGGGTGAGTTGTCAAGAAGGACCTGTGGATTCATTGAAGGTTCCAGCAGGGAACCAAAGGATCCTCTTTGGCTCAAGGAGAGTTTAGAACAATCCTAAGCGGATCTAGGCCCGAGGGTTGGGGGTCTTGCTATCAGCTGCCAAGAAATTGAATTTTTCAAAGTGAGCTACGGTTGGCCAATTTAAGATGCAAGGTAAATTCTCCATCAATTATTATAATACACAACAAGAAAATCATGGTTCAATGCATTGGCACGCAGAGGGTAAATGCCATAAAATGTATTAAAAATGCAGCATCCTAGGTAAGAAAAAACAACATTGTGGTTCAATATGGAGAATGCCCAGATAATGAAACAAAACACCCAAACATTGAAGGTCTAGGTTTAACAAAAAACATGGTCAAAAAAAGGGGAAATTTGCAGAGTCATTTTCCATTAAAATGTGATAAATCGAAGACAGTAAAAATGTCAAGGAAGTAGCTAGGTAAAGGGGTATTGTGGTGTATCAATTTCTCACTAACATTGCTGTGAAATGGGTAAAACCTCAGTGATAAAAAGAAGTGATACAAATTCGTAGTGATATGAATGCAAATATGTAAAGTCAAAATCGCAAGGATAAAACTAGGCATGATGCCAAAATCATGGAGCCGAAATGGTGCTTTATGCCAGTGCAATCATGGGTTAAGAACTGTGCGTAAGCCATTAAAATCATGGATCCAAAATGGTGAAATGTGTAAATAAAATTGTGAGCAATTTTTTTTTCGTCTTCCAATCATGTCATTGATGTGCGTGTCATTCAAATAGTTGAGTCTTAATAATGGAATTTGCAAAATTTTACCCTCAAAAATTCGTTGAGAAAAACATAATAAATCACATTCAACAACAGTAAAGAAAATGTTGCAATGAAGATTCCAAACTCCGTAACAAGATATAAAAACGTTGTCCATTCTCATAATTGAAGGGTAAAAGAAACTGCAGTAAAAAATACAAATCGTTGTGCAATGAAGGATAAATTCGCAATCTGAAGATGTATAGCAAGGGTAAATTCGCAGGGTAAAATTTGCCATCAAATGTATTAATTTGCAGAGGAAAAATGTAGGCCCGATGGATTAAATATGAAATGTAGTTTCCCCATCGAAAAGTAATAAATTTCAGAGGAAAAATTTGTGATTAGATGCTTGCACGGAGAAAAGACAAACAATGCACAGAGGTATTTAATCGTAAGAAGGCACAAGAAAATCAACCAACCAGGAACAATCAACAGGGGTAGACAACTGGGAAAAACATCCTTCATTCATCATCCACACACAAAAAAGCAGGGCATTAGGATCTATAGGTCTATTAACACTGAAGTGACGACCATTGATCCGGCTCCTGGCTGACTGCTCATGCATGGAATGATGATATAGGGATTAGAATGAAATATAAAGCATAGTATCTTCATAATAATCATTAAAACAACAGAATAATCATAGCAATCAGGGATTGGTGCCAAGGGAATCAATTCAATGCAGTGAGCATAAAGCTATGATGACTTTAAGTTCTCGATCAAAATGCTGAGTAAACACATTTTTTTTTATACAAGAGAAGTACAGTAATGGAAGCATAAGATCAATATTAATCTACCATTCAAAATAAAATCATGCGTACCGTAGCCCAAGGTGATAGCTCCGAGTCATGGTCTCGCGCACTCCCTCTAGCTCCTGCTTCCTGACCGATGTGATTTCATCGGTACCTCCCAACCAACACTAGGGGTACTCTTCTTCCCCCTTATCCCCTCCAGCCACAAAGGGGCCATGCACTCTAAAACAAAGAACACCTAGTAACCATCTGACCTCGTAAGTTTGAGCTACCACTCGTTACCCGAGCTAGGTATCCCAACTCCTACAAGATAAGCAGTCAAGACAAAAAATCTACACTATAACGTTACTCATAAAATGAGAGATCTATAATCCTCCTCTTCCATCCTTTATATAGAGTTTCTAAGTGATTTCTTTTCCAAATTCCCATTTAATTTATTTTTCATTAATTTAATCCAGAAAAACCCTCACTCATATAGATGTCACCCATCCCCATAGTTGCACCAAAAATTAATTTCATTAAATATTTAATTACTCCTATTTCCCTCACCCACCTAAAATCATTCCTAAAATCGCTACTAGGTGTTCCCATATTTCCTTACACATTTTAATGACTTACACCATTACTAAATTCCTAGTTGAGTTCAATTTAGAAAGTTCTTAACACGATTCCTTACTAAGTTAGTCATTCTGTTTTTTCCTTATGTTTCCCCTTTTTCCCTTAGTTTCCTAATTCTTTTAAGTTTTCCTCTTTTCCCTTTTTATCTAAAACTCAAATTAGCAAATGTAGAAAAAATACCTTTTACCCCTTTTTCTTTTTAACTATTAAATTTTAATTAGCATATGTAACAAACCAATCATTTCCCCCCCTCTTTTAAAAATTTAATTCCCCAAAGTAATTTGATTTTAATAAATTAATTGAATTTCTGACGCCCTTCTCGTCCTATGTTTAATGATGATTATTAGTATTATGTTTTTTACTACAAGTATCACTTAGACCTAGATTTTATTTTCCTAGGCTGGGCGACATTTTTATTAGGGAAATTGTTTTAAAAACTTTCTTATCACATCATTCATTCTAATTCCATCTAGGTTTATTCACTTATTAGTTAACAACGTGACGTTCCCTTCAGGATGCACTAGGTGCTCCATGGGTGCCACTCTCCTCATTTTGTTTCCCTTGCGTGACGTGCCCTTTAGGACGCACTACATGCTCCAAGGGTGCCACTCGCTTCTTTTCATTTTTCTTGCGCGATGTGCCCTTCAGGACACACTACATGATCCAAGGGTGCAACTAGATTCTTGAATGACTTGGTAGACATCAAAAACCCCCGGAGTCAATACTTCGCCAGGTGATCTTGTGGGAGACTAAGGGCCTCTAAGGAATAACACCCTTGCCTTATTGCACGCCCCTTAGAATTATCGTGAGCAATTTTCATAGTCTACCCTCATGGCATCGTGGGTCTTATCGAACTAGGTAATTGTTAACCTACAGTTCGAGCCACGACGGGAGTGCTAGTAGGCTATGGCAGGGCTGTTTTCCACACCTCTCCCTCGACATCTCTAGTTTTTCGTGCGTGACCCCTCTACTCCACATGTGAGTCTAGTCAGCAAGCTATCATCATCCTACATCATCAACAATTCATGTCAGAAATAAAATCAATCATCCTAACATATAATCAGATGTGAATATGTCATATCAACAACAATCAAACCCCAATAGTCCACTCCCTGACTCGATCCTGAGTCCAAGAGGTTTCATCGATGCCTCTTCATCCTCCAGGTCCAAAGTCCTACACACTTAGGAGAACCCACTCAATAGAACCTGTCTATGTAAAAACAAAAAATAACATATAATCACATCCATAATGCCTCATAATCATAATCAACGACCAATAGCATAATAATCTGGATCACTTGCAAGAAAGTGTCCTCAAAGAATAATTTCTCTCAGTGCATGCAAGAGCGGGATGTTACAAAATTGGTGGGTGGAGGGGGTCCCTTGTCCCACAAACAAGGGGTTATCATACACCAATTTGGTGTGGCTTGGTCGTGACCTTAAAAATAAGTTATTATTATTATTATTATATTCAATTAATGAATTGCATATAAGCTATATTGGATTATGACTCTATGTACACAAAACTTAGAAGTATGGGTATTGAAAGAGACATAATGCTTGGGATTGTTTTTAGGACATTCTTCCTAATATATTCTACTACCATTGTATCATACACCAAAATAATGGGGTTTGAAATATAGCACAATGGGAATATTTATGACTTCATTAGATTTTTCAATACCTTGGCCATTAATTTAGATTTTAACCTTGTACAATATTTACTGCAAATAGATTTTCAGTAAAAGAATAGAAAATATACAATGGCAAATACAAACATTACACAAATATTTTTCCCATGGAAACCCAAACTAGGAAAACTAGCATATTCTATATTCATTCATAGCGATACATTATTTACAATACAATATACATATAGGAGCCAGCGGCATCCAAAACCCTAACCCAATGACCTGGATTAGTCAACAACCCTAATTCCTTAACCGAAAATAGAAAACCATTGGAAAAAAACCACGTGTCGAAAAACCACCTAAATATGTGACACGTTTTTCGAGGAAGAAATTTTTTTTTGAGGGCACTTCCCCTACACCCCTAGGGGGGGGATAGTACCCCCCTACGCTCTCGGTGGAATCCACAGACACTACTACTCGTGCAAATAATATAACATATACCCAACAATTAAAAACCATCTCTATAGAAAATTTAAGCCTATCCCTTTAATGCAACTTTTAAAACTATCAAAAGTATGGAATGTTTATTAAAATTGAATAATGAGTGAACATAATAATGCAAGTGTAGAAACAAATGAGATAGAGAGAGGAAAAACATAATTAAATAAAATAGTTAGAGAGAGAGAGAAAGTAATGGAAATCAAAAGTTCAATCTGTTGGCCTACCCAATACCCTCGATCTCTCCTATATATTCATGTAATTTGACTGTCAAAGGGATTTTTTATTTTTCTTAGCCAAGATAGGAGATGATGCACAAAGTACCATGAGATACATTGTAACTACGGATTACGAAAATGAAAAATCAGAAACCATTTGAAATTGGCTTTCCCATTTGGGTTTCCAAGGTCAATATAGTGTTTTTATGTATGTATTTATATATGGATATGGGTTTATCTATGTATGGATAATCCAGAGGGGGGTAGGGTATGTATACCTCCATAGACTTTACGAGTCAAATTATTGGCCGAAGGGGGTCCCTTGTCCGACAAGCAAGGGGGTCTCATACACCAATTTGGTGTGGTTTCATCGTGACCTTAAAAATAAATTATTATTATTATTATATTCAATTAGTGAATTGTATCTAAGTTATATTGGATTATGACTCTATGCACACAAAACTTAGAAGGATGGGTATTGAAAGAGACATAATGCTTTGGCTTGTTTTTAGGAGATTCTCCCTAATATATTCTACTACCATTGTATCACAAACCAACATGATGGGGTTTTCAATATAGCACAATGGGAATCTTTATGACTTCATCATTTTTTCCAGGACCTTGGCCATTAAAACCCATCTCTATAGAAAATTTAAGCCTATCTCTTTAATGCAAATTTAAAAACTATCAAAGGTATGTAATGTTTATTAAATTTGAATAATGTGTGAACATAAATTTACTAACGTCCTTCCTTCAATTTTAGTTGGATCATATTGAGTCAAAGAAAACCTCCTCACTTCTTTCATATTTTGAACTTGATTCGTAGATTGTACAATATGGATTCCTTGGCCACCAAATATTGTTGTATTCTATCTAAAACTTGGTTATGTGACTCATAAAAATGATTCACATGATTTTCTATAGATCTATGCAACTATTCACTCTCATTCTCAAACTTTTGGACTTTGTTCCTCAACTATAATTTATCCTCTTATATTTGTTAATTTATATCCTACAGTTCTTGATGACATTCTCTCTTCATATAAATTCCCATGGTTGAATTACTATACCTCATTTACTTACCTCTGATAACAAGACTAATATGTAACCAATTCGATGAGTCACAATCTCCCAACAATTATGATATCAAATTTCAATTTGAAACAAAATAATGCCCTTATGAGAACAAATCTAATATAAATTCTTTTGTTACTAAGAACTCAATAAAACAATGTTTTATACTATAGTATTTAGGGTCAAAATATGACAATTGTACCCATGTTTGAAGAAACAAATCAATTTTGGCATTGAAAAGCTATCAAATTACATAAAAAAATATCTTTTGTTTATTTTTTTCCCCTAATAAGAATCACTTATTCGACACCAAATTCATGAAATTTCTTATTGAATGTTATTGAAGTTGATTACTCAATCTATCTTGGTGCATGATATCATTTTAAAAAGTCAAATTTCATTATATAGACCTTTCATTGACAAGATAATTTTTAAGAAAATTACCTTGGGATGAAAATAGATGATTCTCTTATACTATCAACATTCACATTACCTATATTTTATATCTTTTAAAAGTACCCATGAGAAAGAAACCATCCTTTTTTTCTAAATAGTTGGAATTATGTTACATAATAGTCATCCTAAATTTTCACCTTATTGTTGAACTCAACAATATTATCGCCATAATTGAAATTAAATTTGGGTAAATTTTGTAAATACTCTTTAACTACTCTATATGTGTATTTTTGAATGAATGCTTATTGTACCATTGATTATATGTTTTAATATTTTGTTGAAATATAATACTATGTCAAATAACACTATCTTAGGTATTTTTACATCATGATGGGTGGATTATATTGAGAAATTAATCAAATAATCCTTGGATCTTGTATTTTGATATTGATCTTCATGAACATCATAATTTTGCACATAGTAGGAATTGTCATACCATCTAGAAATAATCTCAAATGTCTTGATATTAATGATGGGTATGTTATTCCCCTTTGCAATAAATGTAAGTGCTTATAGATAAGATAAATTGGCATGCCAACAATTATAAAATATTTCTTATAAAATGGGCACCTAGAAGGGGAAATGAATATTACCCCTTGCTAATAATTGGAAACATGTTTTAGTATTTATGGTGAAGGGATGGTGTTGAAGTTTATCAAATGATATTGGTTTTATTAAGAATAAATGGATAACTAGGTTTATCAATGATACCTTTTTTTACATGGATAATGATGCACCTATGGATGATAACTATGATGATATTCATGATGTACCTCTTACTGATAATTCAAAAAACTCCCTACACAAAGAATCAAGAAAAATCCTTTCTATCTTATTTTGTTAATTAAATTGAAGGTATTGAATGATATTTCAAACATGTGTATGACATAGATTAAGGTTTGAAATATCTTTATTTAAAATTGAGATGGATTACAAAAATAAATAAATAAACTCAAGAATAATTAAAATTATTGTGAAGCAATTCTCATGATCCTTAAAAAAAATAGATTAAGGCGAGTCTATGTTGGTTTATTCTATTACTTTTTATGTATGTTTACATGCTTAAGTATTAAATAAATCAAATATTAATGATCCAAATCACTTATAAAACTACTATAAAATTCATGTAGCATGTGAATTTCTATTTGTGTACATGTAGGTATGTAACACCCCAATTTTCAAACCCTAGACTAGTGATGTATATCATAATTGTGATGTATGGTCGAGAGTCAAAGTGATGTAATTGTTGATACTAAGAGGGGGGTGAATCAATCTCAAGTACAATTTAAAACATTTTTCAACTTATACTTAAACCATTCAATTATATCCAATGAGAAATGAACAATAGTATAAGAGTTACACCAATACAACACAATACACCATGCACAATATATAAGAAATAATCAATAGTTATTGGTCAAGGGAAGTAATGACTTCCAAAGGTAGCTACAACTTCCAAGTGTAAAGGGAGGGATAAACCTCCAAGAGGAAGATACAATCCTCCAATATCAAGAGAGAGTTGAACTCTCCATCCTTTCCCCTTCTTTTCGACCAAGAATATACGAGAGATAATAAAACTTCACATTAAATCATCACAATCAACCAACCATCACATAGAACCTAATAATGCCTCCTGATACTTCTTCAATTTCTACAATTATTCAATTCTTGGAATACTTTGATCTTATAGATAATATTATTTAGTTTATTCTCTGAAACTTATCCAAGTTTCACGCCTTCAATCCTCCCCAAAAAGAAGTTACAGAGAGAATGGTAGACCTTGTTCAATTCTGGTTTATTCAAGAGATCGAAGTTGCACAGAATGCCCCACGCTCAATATTTAACATCCAATTCTGAAACTTGCACACAAGAAACTACAATCCATAATATTTCCAATGAAATTCGTCCCACATCATTTGGATTCTCTATGAAGAAGGTATGACTGTTGTACCCGGAACACCTGTTTATTGACTTAGCTTTAGGACTGGTCAAAAACCCTATCTTCCATTGAGTGTATCTCCATAATTATAGTGAATCAATAGATGAAAATTTTACCACAGGTACCTTGCTATGTCTTCTCAATACCATAGCAA
>JASDQU010586584.1:50570-61474 GCA_032191745.1 Picea mariana | reverse complement strand
TAACAACCAAAATGGCCTCTTGTACTAGGGATAATAAGGATCCAAGAAAAAAATTGGACTCTCGTACTAGGGATAATGGTCCAAGTCATGAGGGATCCCATACCAAGGATAATACCCTTCATTATCAAATGCAAGCTACTACATAGTAATGATGAAATCAAATAAGGAATGTAGTACAAAAATTACCTTAGTCTACATTCATGCTCAATCTTGCTTTTGGTCCTCCTGAGTGCAGTCTTCCCATAGACGATCAAACTGAGGTAAATATGCTCTTCCATTGATACTTTGAATGAATGGTTCCCAATGACTTGGAAGAGCATTAAGAGTAATCATGAAAATCTCTTTGTCTGTTATAGTTTCTCTAATGGCACCTAATTGATCTCTGATATTTGAAATCTTCATGAAGAAGGTAGCAATGGTGTCATCTTTTGTCATCTTGAAATTTTGAAGTTGGTGTTTCAATGTAAGAGCTATGTTAGGGTTGTTTCTCTAAAACATCTTCTTCAACACATCATACATTAGATAAGTTGTCTTCAAGGTAGAAATGCGAGGTAGTAGATGATCTCTTACTCAATAGATGTTTATCTTCTTAGCTTTGACATCATCTGTCTTCCATTCAACCTTCTCTTCATTTGTTGATGTTGCTGGTATAGTTCCTTCTATAAATATCAATTGGTCATTGTCTTCTAGAGTGATGTGTAATCTTGAATTTCAGGAGTTGAAGTTGATTGATCCATCAAGCCTATATTGCACCAAATTTATGTTCCTCATGGCTTGTAGGTTCTTCACAAACCCTAACGGTTAGGATAGAAACCCTAGCTTCAGAAAACCTGAAGGCTAGGCTAGGCTAGAAACCCTAGGTTTCGTTGGACATATGAATGCCAAAAAGAATACTTAGAGATTCAAAAGAACCTCAGTGAGCTGCAAAAATTCCCCAACAACCTATAGAAACCCTAGAAACCGAAATCTGTAGAAACCCTAGAAACCCTAGGGCCGAAAATCCAAACTTCTTCAATTTTCAATTTGAAAGTTGCAGGTGATGTGTTGGACTAGGCCATACATGTCTGTGAATAATTTAGGCCCAACACTAAAGGGAAAGTGCTAAAACTAGCTTGACAAGGAAAAGGGTAAGGGACGTTTTTACAGTTGCAACAAGAAGGTGATGACTAGCTTGGAAAGGTGCTGGAGTAGCTTGTGCAATGGCTATTTCACTAACACTGCTCTGATTCCATGTTGAATTTTTAATGATGGCTCATACACATGTAGTTTATTTTCAATTTAGCATGAACTTGAACCATAAACAATGCAACAACACAATAGCTGCAGTAACCAAGATCACAAGAAGAATAACCATGCAAAAAGAACAAGAAGTTATCCTGGGAAAACCATTCTCAAACAAGGGAAAAACTCAACAACCCTTTACTATATTTCCAAGAGAAGAACCCTCTCCACAAAAAATCCTATCACACACAAGAGGGTGCTCTGTGACCAAGAAAGATAGTGCATAAGAAGTGCACACCAAATTTCATCTCTCCAAGTTAAGCGTTTAGTGAATGAGATATGATCCACAATGGGGATGTATCTCTCTAATATATGCATGACCTAACTCAATGAATAGACATATCTATTGGCACAATAGGGCTGACTTGTACAACTCAATAATACAATTAATATTTTACATAATATTAATTGTCTTTACACAGTAGGGTTGACTTGTACCCTTCACAATATAAATTAGGGTTTCAAAATAGTCTTACTCTTTGAAAATATAGCAAGGGGTCTCACACACATCCTCTAGTACTCTGCCACTAGGGACAAGTCCACATCTTCTCAACCACAAGGGACGTCACTCTCAAACAAATCACCTCAACTAAATCCATAGGAGTACGAACTGGAGAGCCATATCAAGTCAACTCAACTAAGTCCATAGGAGTACGACATGAGACCATATAAAGTCATATCAACTCAGTCCAGAGGAGTACAACAGGAGACCAACACAAGCCATCTCAACTCAGTATAGAGGAGTACGACTCACTTATCTCATAGGCGTTCTCATAGATCATCTCAACTCAGTCCGGAGGAGTACAATCTGGAGGATGTTTCATGAAGATGCAATCATCAACAATATCTACTTGTCAGAAATTTCTTAGTAATAGGATTATACAATCGATAGGATTTATATTGATCACTATATCCTATGAAGATGTACTTCTCACTTCTACTATCAAGCTTCTTTCTTAATTCTTCAGGAACACGAGAAAAAAAATGCATCCAAAAACTCTAAAATGCGAAATATTTACCTATGTACCACTCCATGCTTCTTGAGGTACTTTACCTTGAACACTAGAGGTTGGTGATCTGTTCAATATGTAGACTGAACATGCTGTAGGATTAAACCACAATCCAAGACCTAATTGTGAGAAGGAAATACTACACTATCTAATTGCAAAAGAGAGAGAGGAGAGAGAAAAATAGAATCAATCTTCACACATAAGAGACTAAGAAACCAATTCTAATCACAATTTATTAATCCTTGATAATGAGTACAATATATAGGACTCTCCACATGAGTATTAATGCACACTAGGTTGGGATTTCCATGTGCATGGTAAAAAAAGTAACTTCTCCCAATAGCAACAATTAACTAAAGTCAAAGTTACTAAAAATAAGGAAAGGTAAAAAATGTAGGTGCGAACTTAGTGATAACTCTACATGAAGTCAACATGTATTCCATAATAGAAAAAATCTCCTAGAATAAGACTAGAGTCCAAGAATGGAACTAAAGTCCTAACTTAGTGAGAATTTGCTAATTATGGAAAGTCATTAAATAAGTGAAATGAGTTAACTCCAAGTATTAGATGGGTAATGCACACATCCCTAGGAGGCTAATATTATTACTAAAGTTCTCTTTATAGCCATGAAATATTAAATATCTCCTAAAATTAAGGAAATATAAATGATGTCCTAAAAAATAGGAATTTGCCTAATGGTGGCTAAAAAATAAGAATTGGCTTAATGGTAGCTAAAAATATGAATTTTCCTAATGGTGGTTTATGAGCCCATGGTTTTGGAAACCCATGGTGTTTTCCCATGATATTACATATAGGAATCCATTGACTAAAAATAAACCTGCTATAAATAGACATGCTATAATTAACAATCCGCCTAGATAGTAGGACAAATGGAAAAAATGAGTATGTCACTAAATATGTAGTTGAGCATGTACCCAAACACATGCAACTACTTCATCCCAATAATATTTTGACAAATTTCTTGTTGTAAGCATACCCCTGGCCATGTTCATGATGGTCTGATATTTTCTCTTTGCCACTCCATTCTGCTGTGGAGTATATCTGGTAGTTGTCTTCTTCTTAATGCCATGTTTAGTACAAAAATCAACAAATTCTTTGGATTCATATTCTCCTCCTCCATCATACCTTAAAATCTTGATAAATCTGTCACTTTGTTTCTTTGCTTCAACCTTGAATTCTTTGAATTTGGTAAAAGTTTCAAATTTGTTTTTGAGAAAGTAAACCCAAACTTTTCTGCTAAATCATTGATAAATGTTAAAAAATAAAAAATTCCTCCAATTGACTCAATTTGCATAGGTCTACATATATGTGTGTGAACTATCTCTAAGCGATCTTTGGCTCTATAAGAAGACGTTGGAAAACTATCTCTCTGATGTTTGCCAATTATACAACTTTCACAAAGACAGGTTGGAACAATCAAAGTAGGCAATCCCTTTACCATAAAATGTTGTTGTAAGAAACTTAAACTTTAAATGGTAAGTGACAACATCGAATATGCTATAATTGAGTTTTATTTGTACTTGTAACATTATGAGTATACATATTCACACTTCTCATTTCTAATGGAAACAATCTGTGCTTGGTCATTTGAATTTTTGCAATAAGATTTTTAGATTTATCATGGATTGCGCATATGTTATTGTGAAAAATAACATCATAACCATGCTGCATTAACTAACCTACACTCAACAAATTTTTCTTGCAATTGGGTACATAATACACACCGTAATTTTTTTTCACTTCATCTTGCTTGGTTAACATTGACACAACAACTTTTCCTGAAGTTTTGACTTGATGATCATCACTTAAACTTATTTCACAAGTGATTGATGTATCAAGTATAGAAAACAAATCATGGTTACTTGTCATATGATTAATATAATCACTATCAAACAACCAAACATCCTTGTTATGAATTGGTTCAGTGAGTTGACAAGAAAGAAACAAACCTTCAGATGTTTCACCTTCAATTTTAGAAACATGAGCTCTCCCTTTGTTTAAATAAAATTGCTTCTTTCTACATTCACTTTGAAAATGACCATACTTTTCACAATAGAAACACTAAATACTATATTTGTCTATCCACTTTCTGCCTTCCTCTTTTTGTTGCTGTTGATTGGGATATTCTTAATTTGTTGCAGATGATCTGTCCTCCGTCTGATAATGTCCTCCACCTCTTCCTTTTCTAACTTGAAATCATTTGCCTCTTCCTTTTCCGTTGTCAGTGGAAACCTTAGATGTAAATGCCCGTTCTAAGAATCCAACATCTAAATTTATCCTTGCCTCATGAGACAATAAAGAACCAGTTAATTCTTGGACTAAAAATTTAGTCATCTCTTTAGACTCAAGAATATCAATCACTACCATTTCAAATTTCTTAGGTAAACTCCTAAATACCTTCTCAACAACCCTTTGGTATGCCAACTCTTCACCATTAATCCCAAGCTGATTTACAATACCCATAACTTTGGTCATATACTGATCAACACTCTCTAATTCACTCATCTTAAGTGTTTCAAACTGTGTCCTAAGGGTTTGAAGCCTTACAATTTTCACCTTTTCATTACCCTGATATGCCAACTTAAGAATATCCCATGCTTCTTTCTCATTTCTTGCACCGATTATTTTAGAAAATTTTGCATCATCTAAGGGACTCAAAATACAATATTTTTCTCTACCCCCTTTTGTTTTTGTTCTTCTAATTTATTTCGTTGGGAAAAAATCATGCTGGCAATAATTGTTGCATCAGGTTCTTGGAACCATGATTGCACAAAATCCCAACATCCATGACTTTGCAAAAAATATCCCATTCTCAGACTCCAAAATTCATAGTTGAAGCCAACTAAAATAGGTGGTTGTATTGAAAATAAATTCAAGGACATTTTAATTTTTCAACAAATATGCAACTAATATATTCGATGGGCAACTATTCAAATGATAAACAACTTTTTACCATCCAACAATATCTTGCACAAAGTATGCTATGAATTTCTTCTTTCTTTCGACTTGCCTTACATAGAGAAATTGCCTTGACTTGCTCTCGCTCTCTGCAATGCACAATAACGCACATTGGACATCGACTTTCTCCCACGACTTGTTGGACGTCGAATTTCTCCTAGCACACCGTCTGCTCCATGACTGGCGACTTGCTCTCCTCACTGCTCATGCTAGAACATTGTCCACTAATGGCTCAACACCATAGCCACCCATAATGCATAGGTGTGATTCTGTAGTTGCAAAGACATTGTTCTATCATTTTAGATGCTTATGGGAGTGGGAGTGAGGTTCTTCTCTTGTTACTTGAAAATGGCTTAGGATCTAGACATATGCCCCATCTCTGACTTCAAATGGATATGAAATTAGTGTGCATGCACTCCATGTGGAATGCAATTACTGAAAGGAGGACCATGTAACAAACTTAGGTAAAATGCATTTTAGAAAACAATAAACATGGAGAAAGCCTAAACATTAATTTCCAAAACTAATGTTAGACATAGCATTAATCCCTATAGCCCAAAACTCTCTCAACTATGTGAAACTTATCCTAATTTTTTTCATCCTTGCCTTGATAAGAGGCCAAATAAGACCTCAAAGTTTCTATTTGGTTTTAAAAAGTGTTGTAAGCATTTCATATGTGGAGAAAAAGTAGTGAGATTAAAACTTTGGATTAAACTCTTTGATTTATGTGTCACAATAGTGAAAAAGAGAATTTTTTTTACAATAGTTGACGCAAACGCGCACCACCCTCGCGGGCACGTCCGCTCACACAGGACCTTCCTCTCTTCTCGGCCCGAAGAACTCAAAGGTTCTCCTAATTCCCTATCGGGAATTTTCCTACCCACAGATTCTCTTCGTCGCACAATCCTCTTCCTTAACTACCTTGAGGATCGGAACTCGCAGCTTTTCGAGTCCAACAGTCGAGCACTACGCCCTAGGATCCCCGAGATCCGGTATGTCAGCCAACGCACTGACTTCTTCCCTGAAGGAATTCGCTACTTTCGACCTCGCCACTCGCGACCTCGCCACTCGCGACACCAAACTTTTGGTTCTCCTACCTCCGATATCCGAGGCACCGAGATTCTGATGCACACGTGTGACTTGACCCGTCCACACCTGTCACTTCTATCAGGACTTCCGCGCTTTCGCGACCTCGCTCCCTCGCGACTTCGCTACTTGCGAGGTTTAATAACTTCCCCGTCGACTTTTGAGGTCCGAGGTGCCGAGACTCGCAGCCTCGTTCCCTCGCGACTTTCACAACTCTAAATACCCAATGCTTGGGCTATCACCCTGTGAGTTCCCGAGTTCATGAGATTATTAGATCTCCGCCACCTGTCCCATTCAGATGGACGCTCCTGATCCTCTCGCCACTTCGCTTCTTTGCGTACTTGCGCCTCGCGACTTTTAACGCCAATTTCTCAACCCTTCCACTTACGAGTTCCCGAGGTCCGCGGTGTCACCTGTCCACTCGCCGACTCCTGTGGATACACACTATCCTCGGGGTAGTCGAGATCTCGCTCCTCGCAATCTTGCAGCTCTCCTTACCAAGCTTAGGGCACTTTCCTCACGAGCTCCCGATAGATGGTCTCGTGAAAAATCCAACGGCCCTAACCGACTTGGATCAACGGTGCTGCCCCTCCTAAGCTTCAGATCCTCTCCACGCCTGCACCGTAATTACCTTGCACCTCCGAGAGATCCAACGGCTCCCGAAACCTCGCGAAATCTCCTCGGATGATTTCATCCATCCGTTCTTCCTTGTGAAAATCCACGAAAAGGAAGAAGTGTCTCTCTACGAGACTCGTTGTCTGCTCGCCAACCTGCGACGCTTCCCTCGAACGTTCAACAACAACTTCCCTGCACTTATCCTTCGATGAATTCGAAGGCCTACTCCTTCTGAGCTTCCTTCCGCTTCTCTCTTACTTAGAAGGAACTTTGCACGCACTCCTTGCGGCAAATCTTCAACCTTATCTAAGTGTTGAAGTCCTTCGACCCTGCGCACTCCTGCAGCAGTAGTCTCTCGATACTTTGCTCAGAATCACAACTCTGAGACTTCACTTGGCTTGCGCACTCCTTGCACGGCATTGTGCCTATCTGCACTCTAGAGGAAAGAGGACAAAAGCTATCTCTAAGTGAACCCTTCTGTCCACACACTCCTTGCGGACAATTCGACTACACTCCTTACAGGAATCTTCTGGCTTACTTAGAGAAACAATTGAAACTCATTCATTCACCCTCTCAGACTTCAATTCAACTATGATATTACATACACAACATATAAAAGCAAATGTATGACAGGAAACAAATATTCATGAGCATAACATCAAAACACAGAGAAATGACACATAACCATGAGATTGAATCAAGACTCTCTTCTATTAATTCAATATCTGTACATGGATGTTCTCTACACAGTTCTCTGCTTGCTCTTTTCTTCTTGCTCCTGCTCTCGATATGTTACAATGATACAATGAGGGTGTCTATATCCGTTTTCCCTCTCGAATTCTAAACTATCAAATCTAGACTTAAATATTCTATCTACCAGCATTAACTATTTTAAATGCCTCATCTACCTAAGGACGAGATCTATCCGCTCAAGGTCCATTACAATATACAAGTGCGCCGTCTCTTAAATGGGTCATTTAAGATCACACAACAATCCCAAAGTATTTTCAAAATGTGTGCTAGCTTATCCAGCTGTCTTCCACTCCACGCTGGCTCGCTTGATGTGTTGGCGATGCTCCTGCATCATACTCCTCAGCTCGAAAACTTTCATGGGCTCCTGCACGGTCTGTCCATGCCTTTGAATCACTGCTTCAGTCTCCCAGCTGGCATCTTCCACTGGGTGGTTCTTCCACTTGACCAGATGCTCATAGTACTCTTTCCTCCTGGTCTTCTTACCCATTCTCTCTTACTTAGAAGGAACTTTGCACGCACTCCTTGCGGAAAATATTCAACCTTATCTAAGTGTTGAAGTCCTTCGACCCTGCGCACTCCTGCAACAATAGTCTCTCGATACTTTGCTCAGAATCACAACTCTGAGACTTCACTTGGCCTGTGCACTCCTTGCAAGGCACTGTGCCTATCTGCACTCTAGAGGAAAAGAGGGAAAAATCTATCTCTAAGTGAACCCTTCTGTCCACGCACTCCTTGCGGACAATTCGACTACACTCCTTGCAGGAATCTTCTGGCTTACTTAGAGAAACAATTGAAACTCATTCATTCACCCTCTCAGACTTCAATTCAACCATGATATTACATACACAACATATAAAAGCAAATGTATGATAGGAAGCAAATATTCATGAGCATAACATCAAAACACAGAGAAATGACACATAACCATGAGATTGAATCAAGACTCTCTTCTATTAATTCAATATCTGTACATGGATGTTCTCTACACAGTTCTCTGCTTGCTCTTTTCTTCTTGCTCCTGCTCTCGATATGTTACAATGATACAATGAGGGTGTCTATATCCGTTTTCCCTCTCGAATTCTAAACTATCAAATCTAGACTTAAATATTCTATCTACCAGCATTAACTATTTTAAATGCCTCATCTACCTAAGGACGAGAGCTATCCGCTCAAGGTCCATTACAATATACAAGTGCGTCGT
Organism: Picea mariana; assembly: GCA_032191745.1. NCBI lineage: Eukaryota > Viridiplantae > Streptophyta > Pinopsida > Pinales > Pinaceae > Picea > Picea mariana. The sequence goes on along the minus strand of JASDQU010586584.1, from coordinate 52,549 downwards.
CTCTTAAATGGGTCATTTAAGATCACGCAACAATCCCAAAGTATTTTCAAAATGTGTGCTGGCTTATCCAGCTGTCTTCCACTCCACGTTGGCTCGCTTGATGTGTTGGCGATGCTCCTGCATCAATAGTCCATGCTGTCTTAAGGCATGGACTAATAAGGACTTCTTGTGTCACATAATCACTATTCCATGAACTAAAGGTAGTACAATTCCACTTGATAATCATTAATTCATGGATTTTGGATTAATTGAGTTCTTGTTTTTAATAGATTTCTTGTTGCATCCATGGGTGTTATTTATATTTCAGTATGAAGGAGATGTGTAATTCCATGCTCAATGTGGAGTTGACACATGACATTTAAAAATATAATAAAATATTAATAAAAATATATATATTTCAATGTGGACTCAACTCAAGATAATACACACATACATAGAAATTCAATAAATTGTTTGAATGTATATATTGAATAGTTTCATGATAATTGTTTAAATATATATAGTGAATATGTTTTTCAAAGCAAATCAGAAAATCTAATAAATCTCAATTTCTCATTTATGGTCTTATTAAAAAGTATAATGTGTAAATAGTAAAAGCTTTGATATTCTTATGGAAATGAATAATTTGATATGCAAGTAATCCTATTACCAAAGATTTTCATATGTTAAGGAAATTAAGTAGAATATGAGTGAAGTGTCCCAAGTGAGAAGAGAACAAAACTTGATAAAGAGTTGCACATCAATATATTTGATCTCTTTAGATATTTTATAGATTTAAAGTTAAGATGGATTTTGACTTGTATATTTACATTAACAAAATATTAAAAAACAAATCTTTACATGTTATCAATTTATTATGAACTATCAACCAATTTTTTATTTTACTTTTAAAATTGAATTTTAAAGTCATTTAAATTTCCTAAACACTTTTGTTTCTAATTTCTTATAATTCAATATATCATTTATTTGATAAATCTTTTAAATAAATTTAAAGATATATAAATCCTTTTTTAATGATGAAATCAAAACTTTAAATTCCAAATAAATTTTTTATGAAAAATCTAAAAAATCTATAAAAATCTTTCACCTTAACCTCATTTACCCCAACCTAATAAATCTATTATTTATTATAATTGTATATACATAATATATTCTCCATTAATATGAAACTTTTAAAGTTTCATATTAATGTTGGATCATGTTTTGTTTTCCTAATTGTACAAAACATGTGATCTATTTAATTAATAAATTTTTTTTTTGCTTAATTAATAATAATAAGAATAAAATAATAATTAAAATTGGATTGATTAAAAAAAAATATAAAAATAAATAAATAATAAAGAAATTGAATCCTTCTTAATAAATTTGAATTTAACATAAATCTAAAGTGATTATAAGTAAATCTACTTACTCTCATTTTTTATAATATGTTAAGCTTTTAGTAGAAAAATCTTTTTTCAAAAATCACTTATAATATGCTAAGCTTTTAGTACATAATAATAAAATAAAAAATTTTATTACATAAGTGAATCTACTTACTCTCATTCTTTATAATATGCTAAGTATTTAGTAAAAAACCTTTCTTCAAAAATTATTTATAATAAAATAAAATAAATAATAAAGAAATTAAATCCCTCTTAATAAATAATTTAACATGAATCTACACTGATTATAAGTAAATCTACTTACTCTCATTCTTATAATATGTTAAGATTTTAGTTAAAAACCCCTTCTTCAAAAGTCACTTATTATATGCTAAGCTTTTAGTACATAAACCTTTCTTCAAAAGTCACTACTACATGAATGTTGCTTTTAGTACATAAACCCTTCTTCAAAAGTCACTACTACATCAATGTTATTGAAAAATGACACTTTTTTTTTTTTATCACTTTGGTGAATTCTAAACTTCACATAATAAAACTTAATCTAACTAACAAAACAAAATATTTTAAAAAATAAAATAATATATTTAAATATTT